>JANAVB010000197.1:17540843-17600789 GCA_029216955.1 Iris pallida | reverse complement strand
TTAATCCGTAGTCCCCCCGAATCGACTAGCGGCCGACTAGCGATTTTTACAACCTTAAGGGTGAGTAGAAATGGTTATGTGATCAAATCCCATCTTGTGCAAATATTGTGTATGTCTATTATGCCCTCACGTATAATGGAGACCCATTTTATTGTATGTCCCAGCCTGTTACATAACCATCTTGTGCTCTAACACTTCTATTTACTTACAATTCTTATTTCATATACAAACTCTTTTTGTACTTCAGATTTGTCTATTTATACTGTCTTGTGCATGTCTTACAGTTTTATTATAGTTTACTCTACTGCTTATTTTATATATTCTGTCATGATATAATCCTATTCAGTGTTGTGTATTCGCTCTTGTCCTGACTGGACTGTTAAAATATACAGATGATACTGAGGATTTCTGCACAACCTACTATGGAGCCCACTTAGACGACACTTGTGAGTTGGACCCACAGGTAGATCAGCTCTAGCTGAGGACATCATTCCTAATGCTTAGGCTAGATAGCTAGACAGTCTATCTTATTTCATTTGTGTTGTCTTTATTTGTATTATTTGGATGTTGAGATGTTAGTGTCGTTTAGACACTTGGACTTATTTTTCTTCTGTTTGCATTCTTCTTTTGAGATTTCATATCTATCATATCGTGCTATTTCCATCTTAGATTTGTGATTGAGTTGTACCTTCTGAGGTTGTCCTCCGTTCGGAGAGCATACTTGTACGGGTACATTTATACTGTTAGATGTTTGTAACCTAAGACAGCGTTCTACCGCAGACACTGAGGCGTAGGCTGGACGTACCCACTTCTCGTGCCCCTACACTGGGTGCGGGTCGTGACACATTTTAGTGGTAGCCCATGCAGGTCGAGATTCGTATTAGTGCGAAGCCGTGGTAGTGCGACGATTAGTTGTACTGCTGCGCACCTGCGATAAGAGATAAGGAATATGTTTTAGAATGAGAGGATACTCAATCAATTAGAATTCCTTGAGAGATTCCTGGGTCCTTGAGAATCTCATTATAAACTATCTCGAAATTCGACTCCAACAGTTCCTGTCTACCTTCCTTGTTCGATATTGAATTTTATTCTTGGTGTTCTTTGTTGATTTAATTTTCTACCAAGATAAATCGTATGGGCTAGGTCGCCTCAGTTATGGAATCTAGAGTCTTCTACAGTCATATTAGCTGGCATGATGAGGACATAGTCTGGTTTTGGATATATTTCTTGGGTGTGGGAATTTAAGATTTTCGCAGCCAAGTATGTGACAATGCAAAAATTTTAAATACCATGATTCTAGAGGTATGTACCTTAGTTACGGATTCCATGGTTTATCATAGCCTTGCTTACTAGTATGACGAGAATTTTGAGTATCATGATTTTGGACAGACTTATATGATTATCGGATTGTATCTTGAGAGGTTCATAAACATATCATCTCTACCTTTCGTTTCAGTCTTTTTCGAAAATAATTGTTTTGTTTCATCATCAATTAACTTGGAAGTAGGGATAGTTTTAGTTATTTAGTCTAATTATTTATAGAACTTCATTTAGTTATAATTCTTTCATAGTATAATGATTTGATAGCTTGTATTAGAGTTTATCTTAGAAATGATAGTCTAGTTTTGTAGCTCCCCTTCCCGAAATTTTTTGGAATATTTGTACTATTTTATTTATTTGATTAAAATTGTGAATTATGAATTTATAAATAATTATTTAGATAATTATTATGGTAGATGAATTTAGCCATAGTGGAGTTTTGGAGTACAAGACGACTAGGAATCATGGCACAGATAGTACATTGGCGTGCTTTGACTAGTGTATTAGCCATGCCAAGGAAGGCCGAGCCATAGTGATGTCCTAACTAAGGAAACCAGGCCAAGTTGCGACTTAACCCTATAGAACATTTTAATTATCTATTAATTATAGTATTGACCTGTAGGAGACCGTTTGTGTCGATTTAGCCCGAGTTGGGCCCGAACCGAATCCAAGCCTTCATAGGTATGTAGTGAGATCAAATACACCCATGTAGACATATTTCAAGTAGATGCAATGCCTAGTATTGGTATATTAAATTTCGTTATTATTATTATCTTTATTGGGATTATTATTTAATATTATTATTTTATTGGTTATATTATTCTATTGTCAAATAAATATATATATGTATGCATGTGTATATATATATATATATATATATATATATATATATATATATATATATATATATATATATAAATATATACATTATACGTGTATATAGATAAATATGTGCATCTGTGTGTGTGTATATATATATATATATATATATATATATATATATATATATATATATATATATATATATATATATATATATATATATATATATATATATATTATATATATATTTTTGTGAGTGATGTATATATAAATATATATAAATGAGTGTACGTATATATATATATATATATATATATATATATATATATATATATATATATATATATATATATATATATATATATATATGTGTGTGTGTGTGGTGTGTGTGTGTAAATATGTATATATATATATATATATATATATATATATATATATATATATATATAAATATATATATATATATATATATATATATATATGTAAAGAAAAAAAAATATATATATATATATGTGTGTGTGTAAATATGTATATATAAATATATGTGTGTAGGAATACGTATAGGTATATATATATATATATATATATATATATATATATATATATATATATATATATATATATATATATATATATATTGCAAATAGAAAAAGAAAGAGAATAAGAGAAACAATACCCAAACCCAGCATCCAGCCTAACCCGGCCTGTTTCCTGGTGTAAAGACCCCACACCGACTAAACTCCTCCCCAAGCAATCAGCTAGCCCGGGTCCAGGCCCATCGAAAACCAGCACAGCAATGATCCCCGCTCGGCTCGTTCGAGAGTATACATAGAGAGCGTGAGAAATTAACGAAAACTATAACCCTACTTTCAGCGCCCCGACCCGACGCCACCCCCAGCCCCGATGTGGCGCGTCGCCCTGGACCACCGTGCGCGGTCGTGCGGGTCGCCGGAGGCAGCACGCACACGCGCGCGCGTACAAGCGCGAAGATGACAGCAGCAGCGAGGCGTTCCGGACGGAATTCGCAGCGACGTCCCATCGCGTACGATCCATGGTTTTCCGATTCGTCTTTTCAGGTATAAACCTAACATATACTACTTCAAATTCCTTCAGATAGAATTAATTCTAGTGCGCTAAATCACCCATAAAATCGACGCCAAAACTGGCAAAAAACTGATTCGAAAACAGGACTGAAAACAGTCGAGTTAGCCTACTTTGCATTTATTTATCTTCCAAACCATGCATAATTTCGAAAACCTATTTGAAGGCATTTATTGACAACATGTAGGGCTTCGAATCCCTTTTTACGGAATTTGATTTCATCGACTACGTGCCGAGAGATCGGATTCCGAAGTTTCCCAAAAACCTGTTTTAAAAACTAGAAAATTCATCCACACGATGTGTGTCCCGCCAAACCGGGCGACGTGGTCACGCACCGTAAGCATCGAAAGCTGCATAACGGCTTCGTGGTCGTGTGGGCTTTGACGGAATTCAAATTGGTCGCGTGTGCGTGACGAATTTGATGCGTATCCGTCGAAATTCACCGTATCGTACACTTTGCAAATTCTCCAATTACTTCGTGCACACTCGTCAGATCGAGACGAAACTTGCGCCATCAGGAACGTATCATTTTTCTGGTCCTGTATGCCAAGTTTGGTCCAATTCTGAGACTGTTGAATCGTATGTCATTTTGCGGGCCCCACGGTCCCACTCAACGGGCAATTTTGTGCACGGCCTGCCGGAATCCAACTCTGGACATACGGTTGGGTTCGTATCGGAAAACCAGATTCGTAGATATATAGTTTGATGACTTTAGAGACCATTGACTCTGGCATGCTTTTCGGTGCAAAGTGGGTCCAACGGCGGACATTATTTTTGTCCGAAGTTACCGTTTTGCCCCTGTGTCCAGAATTAGACTTAAGGACAGGCAATCCTAGCTAATTTGACTATTCTGAGAACGTTGGTACTGTTTATTTCAGCATCCGGATACTTCTACATGTGTTGACTGATTGTGGCTCATTGAGTGGTATAGTGTTATTGGTTTCTCCAGTTAAGGATCTCAAGCAAGTGCACTTTCTGATTGCTTTCGATTCATAGTAGTCTTTTTATTTCATGTCTATACATATATCTTGCTGCTTGTTGACACGCTCGTCACACGGAGTAGTCGGGAGGGAAAATATCTTAGTAGACATGTGAACTACCCAGAACTATCCCATGAGTCTATTCTTGAATAATAGCCGCTGCACACGACACGTGCAGTGTGCCAGATTTATCCCCTAGCCGTTCACATGTCGAAACGGATATTTCACACCACCTAGGTAGATGTCTTTTATTTTTCCTTTACTTCTCTATCGTGCTATGTCATCAGTTATCTTCCAGTTTTTATATCTCATATGCTATTTTCATGTCTTGTTAATTCTATTGAATTTTGCTTTACCGTCGGTTTGTGTACTTGTTCCATTCCTGACTGGAAACTAACATTTTTTAGGTTTAGCCACGATCACTCTTAGCATTGGGAAGGCTTGGGTATGCTGAGGTCAACCTAGAAATAGAAAGCAGTTGTATCAATTCCATTAAATGTAAAGTCTTTTATTTTCTTTAAATATAAATCTTGTAAATGTTGTAATAAATTTAGAAATGTGAATGAGCAGCAAATGTTATTTCTTGAGCATTTATTTCCTTGCGAGCTTGACAGTATTCTACCGCCGACTCTGCGGCGTAGGCTGGCTTGCTCACGAGCTCGCGTCCGAAAACCGGGTGCGGATCGTGACAAGTTTTTGTGGTGGCCCATGCAGGTCAGTTTTCGCAAAAGATTGTGAACTCGTGACAGTACGTTAGTCGTACTATTGCGAGCCTGCGCCCAGGAAATGCTCATTCACAATTAGGGTTAAAATAATTTAGAAGAATAACTAGGACTATGAGTCCCTTGTTCAAATTAACCGTTGGGTAGTTAAGGTTATTAGATAGGCCATGCAATTTAGATAGCTTGCTAGATCCTTATAGGTACACTTTTACTTTTGATATGACAATGTGATCCAAAGTGGATATACTATTCACTTGATATGTTAGGATTGCCTAGAATTAGAGCTTTAATCTTGATGAACTGTTTAATTTTCTTTTGCTTTATTAGATATAAATCTTATATCATAAGTTAGAATTGTCTATTTTAAATTCTCTTTTGCTGTAAGGAGTTAGTTTATAATTTCTGATTCTGTTATTCGTGTACGAATCTCGAGTTAGATTTGATTTAAAGTCTTCCCTCAGCCATTTGATATATATATATGAGATAAATGTTAGGATGTTCTTATTTTCCTTGACGTCAGTAAATCCCCCGGTCAACCTTTACTTTAAGGGTTGAGACTTACAGGCAGGCGTTTACGCTTTCTACCATAATCAACTAAGTCGAATCCCTAGCAGCTCTTTGACGTCCTTAGGAATATAGTAGGAGCAGTTTAACGACTGCGATGGCTAGACAGCAGCGCACTGTCGCCAATTACCTGAGAGCAGAGAGTGTGGGTTCACTGCAGCCAGCAGCGCACTGGCGAGGCACAATCCACAGAATTGAAATCATCCCGAAGAATCATATTCTGTGGAACATTGCTAAAGCTAGGTTCTCGATTGGCCTCTTTTAGATCTTAGATGCCCTTGTGCCAATATAGAGTAGAGTACCTGGTAGCATATCATCCCTGAATCACGGAACCAAGAGTTTACCGCAGCCAGAGTATACGGGCGAGGCATAATTCTTGGTAAAATGATTTCAGATGTAATTTCAAGTTTAGGATATTATAGAGGATAGGAAAGTGCCATGTATGCCCTCTACGATCCAAGGCCAATACTAGTAGGAGTTCTATAACATGTCTTCCAACCTCGCATTATGTAGTCATTGTGATTTATCGACGAGGTAATTGACTTACACTAATAGGTTTACTTAAGATATTGAATTCAGAAGTCCTTAACCCATTAGTCGACCAAGGTCTTATGGATAGAAGATAGTAGGGTGCCAATAAATAAGGACACCAGTTAAGGTTTTGGATTCTCTCAAAACTCGAACTACTTATTCCTCCTTTCAAAAATCTCGCGTACTTATATTTTGACTATCTTGACCAACGCTGCAATTACGGCCTAGTTTTGCAAGCTTACCCTTTTATCGAGCTTGATCCGAGACATGTGTTTATTGGGGACGCCCGCTAACATATTGTCTAATCAGAATCATTATATTACGGTCTGATCAATCAGGATGCATTTGGTTCGCTTTTCATCTATTTACCCTACGTGGATTGAGATATAGATATCTCTAGGATCTCATCCGCGACTACTTTAACAATTCTTCTTGAATTATACATTCGTCCTTGAATCACGTAATTGTATTCGACGACATCTTTCTTGAACTCCTTATGGCTTTTGTCTTTCACTAATTGGAAAGACGAACGCTCGTGTTTTATAGATAGAGAGTATCCCCATGGCTATGATAGTTGTATACACAAGTGCAGCTACCATCGGCCAGCCCTGTGACTGGAACCTTGCCTCGAGTTACTTGTCCTCCCTTCGACCCTAAACCTACTATCCTAATCTTCTAGTCCTTGGAATCCGAGAATGCTTTGGATCTTTTCTTGATCAAATGCCAACATAGGAGACTACCTATTCTCAAGAGACCAAGTGTTGTGAGCCTCTAACAAATACTGGCCCTAACTTCTAAGGTGGGTAGACTGTAGCCTTCCAAAATTTTGGGATATACGAGGATTACCGATTGATTAGAAAAATTTTCCACTAGGATGATGATTAGTGCCCTTGGACTCCCACTTTCCATTTAGATCATTTTGTGTCCTCGGCCGTGTTATTAATATTCAGAGCACGAGGCCAGCTATTACCTTCCAAAAAATTTCATATGCAAGATCTAGACGAGTCCACCTTCATCTAGGTATATCATGTCCCACTCAGACCCATCCCCTTGTACTCTATTTTTGGGGTACAACTTTTAGGTTAAAAGGACTAACGATAACCCATACCATGATACCAGTATACTCCCCGACTAGCAACTAGCTCAACCACTTGAGTTGAAACATATTCTAGGGTACCCTAACCTAGTAGAAATAGTTTTATCGATGGGATCTTGTCCAATCCATATAGATTGAAACCCAATGTCCATCCAACCAACGACTGATGCCCAAATAGAGAACCCATTAAGATCACCATCTTGATTTCTCAAATTCTGTTCTATTTTGGAAATTGGTGTTTAGAACTTCGAGAACGGAATTTATGTACTGCATGGATTGCAAGCCCTCTAAGAACGAAGGGTCTTCGACGTAGCAAGTGAATGGACTAGGGTAGCCCAATCTAGCGAATAAGACAATAGGTTCATAAATACTATTTATATCTATATTATTAGATATTCCCTACCGTTCTTGAAACTTCATATTTGCTCTTGATTATTCTTCCTTACCTCCCCGTCCTTCCTATTCCAGAGTGACGAATGACCATGCTTACTAGAATTTATCGATATTTTAAGCTACTTGTGTAAATTGTTGTTTGTTAATTTTTGGGTTGCTTGATGGATACGAGAGGATTATAGATACCATATGTCCTAGATATTTTGGGAGATTTAGTAGCCACTAGTTAGAAGATTATAAGATTTTTGTGACCGTATTTTGAGGAGTAGTGTGACCAAAGGTGGGTAGAAGTTCCCAAGTATTCGGAATTATAAAATGGCTCGAGATAGCTATATAATGTTTTGAGGAATTAAAATTTCGGAGATTAAGGTAATAGTAGACTTCCATTTTGAATTTTAAGGAATAGCTATGAATTAGAATTTCGAGGATGAAATTATTTTTAAGGTGGGTAGATTTGTAGCTCCCCTTCCCGAATTTTTTTGGAATATTTGTACTATTTTATTTATTTGATTAAAATTATGAATTATGAATTTATAAATAATTATTTAGCTAATTATTACGGTAGATGACTTTAACCATAGTGGAGTTTTGGAGTACAAGACGACTAGGAATCATGGCACAGATAGTACATTGGCGTGCTTTGACTAGTGTATTAGCCATGCCAAGGAAGACCGAGCCATAGTGATGTCCTAACTAAGGAAACCAGGCCAAGTTGCGACTTAACCCTATAGAATATTTTAATTATCTATTAATTATAGTATTGACCTGTAGGAGACCGTTTGTGTCGATTTAGTCCAAGTTGGGCCCGAACCGAATCCAAGCCTTCGTAGGTATGTAGTGAGATCAAATACACCCATGTAGACGTATTTCAAGTAGATGCAATGCCTAGTATTGGTATATTAAATTTTGTTATTATTATTATCTTTAATGGGATTATTATTTAATATTATTATTTTATTGGTTATATTATTCTATTGTCAAATAAATATATATATATATATGTATGCATGTGTATAGATGAATATATATATAGAGATATGTATATATAAATATATACATTATACGTGTATATAGATAAATATGTGCATCTGTATATATATATATATATATATATATATATATATATATATATATATATATATATATATATATATATTATATATATATATAAATATATAGAGATATACGTAAGTGATGTATATATAAATATATATAAATGAGTGTACGTATAAATATATATATATATATATATACGTATATGTGTGTAAATATGTATATATAAATATATGTGTGTAGGAATACGTATAGGTATATATATATATTGCAAATAGAAAAAGAAAGAGAATAAGAGAAACAATACCCAAACCCAGCATCCAGCCTAACCCGGCCCGTTTTCTGGTGTAAAGACCCCACACCGACTAAACTCCTCCCCAAGCAATCAGCTAGCCCGGGTCTAGGCCCATCGAAAACCAGCACAACAATGAGCCCCGCTCGGCTCGTTCGAGAGTATACATAGAGAGCGTGAGAAATTAACGAAAACTAAAACCCTACTTTCAGCGCCCCGACCCGACGCCACCCCCAGCCCCGACGTGGCGCGCCGCCCTGGACCACTGCGTGCGGCCGTGCGGGTCGCCGGAGGCAGCGAGTACACGTGCGCGCGTACAAGCGCGAAGATGACAGCAGCAGCGAGGCGTTCCGGACGAAATTCGCAGGGACGTCCCGTCGCGTACGATCCATGGTTTTCTGATTCGTCTTTTCAGGTATAAACCTAACATATACCACTTCAAATTCCTTCAGATAGAATTAATTCTAGTGCGCTAAATCACCCATAAAATCGACGCCAAAACTGGCAAAAAACTGATTCGAAAACAGGACTGAAAACAGTCGAGTTAGCCTACTTTGTATTTATTTATCTTCCAAACCATACATAATTTTGAAAACCTATTGGAAGGTGTTTATTGACAACCTATAGGGCTTCGAATCCCTTTTTACGGAATTTGATTTCATTGACTACGTGCCGAGAGATCGGATTCTGAAGTTTCCCAAAAACCTGTTTTAAAAACTAGAAAATTCATCCACACGACGTACGTCCCGCCAAACCGGGCGACGTGGTCGCGCATCGTAAGCATCGAAAGCTGCGTAACGGCTTCGTGGTCGTGTGTGCTTTGACGGAATTCAAATTGATCGCGTGTGCGCGACGAATTTGATGCGTATCCGTCGAAATTTACCGTATCGTGCATTTTGCAAATTCTCCAATTACTTCGTGCACGCTCGTCAGATCGAGACGAAACTTGTGCCATTAGGACCGTATTATTTTTTTGGTCCTGTATGCCAAGTTTGGTCCAATTCTGAGACAGTTGAATCGTACATCATTTTGCGGGCCCCACGGTCCCACTCAACAGGCAATTTTGTGCACGGCCCGCCAGAATCCAACTCTGGACATACGGTTGGGTTCGTATCGGAAAATCGGATCCGTAGACATGTAGTTTGACGAATTTAGAGACCATTGACTCTGGCACGCTTTTCGGTGCAAAGCGGATCCAACGGCGGATATCGTTTTTGCCCGAAGTTACCGTTTTGCCCCTGTGTCCAGAATTGGACTTAAGGACACGCAATCCTAGCTAACTTGACTATTCTGAGAATGTTGGTACTGTTTATTTCAGCATCCGAATACTTCTACATGTGTTGACTGATTGTGGCTCATTGAGTGGTATAGTGTTATTGGTTTCTCCAGCTAAGGACCTCAGGCAAGTGCACTTTCTGATTGCTTTCGATTCATAGTAGTCTTTTCATTTTATGTCTATACATATATCTTGCTGCTTGTTGACACGCTCGTCACACGGAGTAGTCGGGAGGGGAAATATCTTAGTAGACATGTGAACTACCCAGAACTATCCCATGAGTCTATTCTTGAATAATAGCCGCTGTACACGACACGTGCAGTGTGCCGAATTTACCCCCTAGCCGTTCACATGTCGAAACGGATATTTCACACCACCTAGGTAGATGTCTTTTATTTTTTCTTTACTTCTCTATCGTGCTATGTCATCAGTTATCTTCCAGTTTTTATATCTCACATGCTATTTTCATGTCTTGTTAATTCTATTGTGTTTTGCTTTGCCGTCGGTTTGTGTACTTATTCCATTCCTGACTGAAAACCAACATTTTTCAGGTTTAGCCGCGATCACTCTTAGCATTGGAAATGCTTGGGTATGCTGAGGTCAACATAGAAATAGAAAGCAGTTGTATCAATTCCATTAAATGTAAAGTCTTGTATTTTCTTTAAATATAAATCTTGTAAATGTTGTAATAAATTTAGAAATGTGAATGAGCAGCAAATGTTATTTCTTGAGCATTTATTTCCTTGTGGGCTTGACAGCGTTCTACCGCCGACTCTGCGGCGTAGGCTGGCTTGCTCACGAGCTCGCGTCCGAAAATTGGGTGCGGGTCGTGACAAGTTTGGACATTAGAACAGTAACCCTTGTAGTTAAATCTCTGTTGTTTATGATTACCAGTTTTCACATAGGATGTTAGTCTGCTCAGGAGGTAGTGACCCCTCCGGCTGATCAGAAGGATAGTAGGATGTATATATTGATGGTTAGAACAGTAATATTTCGTAGGTATACTTTAGAAACAAAAAGATGTTCGAGGTCGGTTTGTTTTTGGTGAATAATTTTAGGTTATTTCTCGAGATATTTCACTTAAGGTTGTGATGCTAATTTTAGGAATTTAGAAATGGAGAAGAGAATTTAACTATAATACGATGATGATGCAAAATCGAATAAGATATTGGTAAGAGGATGACTAGGAACAGAGAGAACACAAGGATTTTTAGTTATAGAAAAAATTTAAAGATTTGGTGGAGATTTTAAAATTTAAGAATGATGATATTGAAGGTGTATGTGAAAGAAATACGAAGGTTGATTTTATAATGGAGAATAAGTTCCTGCATAACATAGTAGTATTAGTTTCGAATAATTTCGAGGACAGTGATTTGAACAAGTTTGATGATTTCATAAACTTTGATTTAGAGATTTTGGATCCAAGTTAGGACAAGGTGTAGGACTTTAAATTTTGGGATGATTAAGTTGATGGAGGAGAATAAGATAAAAAAAAGAGGGAAGAAGAGTTTTAACAAGAGCATGATTCATGAGAAATGCCTTGGAGATTTAGGCCCCGCCTTCAGGAGGGAGTTCCAGCCACCAGACCTAGTTGGAGGTGAGTTCTTGACCTAGTCCTTAGCATGTCTTTGATGATTGGTGCACCATACCATTGCATGTATATTTTGATACCTTATGACTGCTTTTGATCTAGTATGGCTAGTATAGCTAGATGAGACTCCAGACTGATATTGCCTGCCATGACTCTATATATTATTCTATCAAATTGCATGATTTAGATAAGTTTCCTTAGGACCTTGATCGTTGGAGGTTTGACCTAGAAGGAATACGACCACTTTAAATTTTGAGAATAAAAATACTTTAAGAAGGGTAGACTTGTAACCACCACTTTTCTAAAATAAGAATAATTTTGTATTTTTGTAAGATTTATCATTAAATAATAGAATTTAAATCATGTTAGAGATTTATGGTAATTTTTAATTATTTTAATACTATTTAATTGAGTGTATTGTGACTTTGACATTTTTACTAGTGTAAACTTAGAGTTACTTAACCTAGAGACTAACCATGGCCATGGGGACCTATCCCATGTGATTAGATTAGCTAATTACCACTTTTTAGGTTAGGGGTATTTTGGTCACATTGTGACTTTTGAATTAATTAGGATTTTGATCAATATGTAATGTGCTAAGTGTTATATTAAGCCTTAACCTAGAATTTTCCTAATCTAGATGTTAGTCATGAGCCTAGATATTACATTAGAAGTTTCTAACTAGATGACAAGATTAGAGATATCTAGATATTTTGACTAAGTAGGATATTTAGCTAGAAACCCTAATTTACTTGGGCCTTTCCTAAGAGGGCTTGAATTGAACTTGTAGAAGCCTACCCATTACCTATATATCTACCCAAACCCTACATAACCCCATTGTGACAGCTAAGGGCAGCCCCATCCCCTATATAAACATCATGATAGCCCCCTTTGCCTCTTTTTATTACACTTCTCAAACCCTAATAGTGTTCTTCCTAAAATTTACCTCCTTTTTCCAAATCAACTCCAAATTGAGCCCAATCAATTGCAACACACTCTCCTACTATAGAAGAGGTCATTAGTGACTAGCTAGCAAGGATTTGAAGCAAGTTGACCATTGGAAGTGGAGGGATTTGGCACTTAAGTGCAATTTTATTGAGATTCCAACTCTCAATAGGTAATGGCCTCTAAACCCATTTGTTTCCTAATTTCTTTCTATAGATGCATTCATTTAGGTCCCCCTAGCTGTAGACCAAGTTTGATGAGAATTCGAATTCAATTGATATGTGTATCAGAGTGTAGTGTAAAGTGTTTGGTGAAATGCCACTTAGGAATTAATTTATTGTACTGTTTTCTAAAACTAATTTCACTAATTTGTAGCCTAATATATGTGGTTTGATATTCTCTAGGACTTAGCACAACTCGACACGATTTTCATGTCCAAATTGGATACGGGGACACAGCACGAGGCTGTGTGCACATGCCCTGCTACCCGTGTCCTGTTTCTCTCTGTACATGACACGAGATGACACCAAATTTGGTGGACGTGTGGGGGCCATGACTGTCAGGCCACCCACAAAGTTTGAGGGGATTTGGTGCTGTGGTCGATGAGTTCTCGAGTCTACAGAGGTTTTACAGACATACACGCACACACGAATATGGCTTCTGATACGCACATATAGACACGACATGATACCTTGTGGACACGAACTAAGCTACTCGACACATACCCTGACACCTACCCTATCTACTGACACGACTACACAACACGAGGTTGCAAGTGTCCCTAGTTCAACCGACACACAGGCACCACACCCCACTGTACACAGGTCTCTGACACCATGTATGTGACACAATTTTGACACTGGTTTGGACACTTTTGACACTCTCACTTATTGACACATCGACACACATATCACCCTTCCTATTTCGTATGTGTATATATATATATATATATATATATATATATATATATATATATATATATATATATATATATATATTATTATATATTTGTATATTTGTATGTATATAGTATGTGTTCAGTTGGGGTATCAGTTGGAATGAAGTGAAGTGCAGGTTTATAGGCCATTTGGCTTGTGCAGTTGTGTATGTGGGTCGAGCACCTGTACATGCCTACCATACTGTACCTTCATATCATAGGTTGAGTGTTTGTAATGATGTGTCATAGGAGAGTAGCCTATGTAGGTCCCTACAGAGTTTTTGCAACAGCAAGACTTTGGTTTAGGCCAGTACAGGTTTGGGTGAGGGGGAAGTGAAGTATATGAGGGCAGGAGGAAGTCCTGCAGGAGTGGAAGGCTTGTGATACCTCTTTGGCAACATGATTCAGAGAGAATCTTGAGTGGGCAGTCGAGAAGGACTGATGTTAGGAGTTAATTCAGGTATGGAAATGGAAGGGGGAGCATGGCAGCACATGAGAGGGACTTGGGGGAGGGGGGGTCGTATGTTCAAATAGGAACAAAAATTGGTTCAGATTAGTAATGAATAGATAAGAGGGGAGATGTATATCTTGTAAGGGAATAGTTATGTATTTTCAGTTGGTAAGGTTAGGATATTAGTTAGCATCTAGATTAGGATATCCTAGTGTATCCTATGAGTTAGTGTTAGATGTTTGTAGGTGTTAAGTGTTGTATCAGTATGATTGTTAGGATAGATTTGGTAGTGTTCTGTGCTTAAGAGGGGTAGCAGCAATAGTAGAACTAAGGGCCTACAGCAGTAGCAACAAGCTTGCTTGCAGCAGTAGGCACCTGTAGCAGCAGCTACATTGCTTGAACAAGTGTAGCAGCAAGTAGGCAACAAGGACCCATTGCCTTGGGCCAATGGCTCACTGCACTTGGCCATGTGTTTGTTGAGGGTTAAGTGAAGGGTTGGTCATGGCCTAATTGACCTGGACATGGAGCTGGGTGTATGAGTGAATACCTTAACCTTAGGACGAGGGCATGAGAGAGTAGGAGCAGGGTACATTGCAAGGTTAGGAACTGGTGGGGGAGCCATATTAGTGTATCAAATAACTGATACCTATAGGCTTGGGTGTTTTGGACCGATATGAGGTTAGGCTTGGGTTGATGTTGATATCTACTTTTGAGTGTGTGTGTGTTGTCTTGGATTTGACTTATATATATATATATATATATATATATATATATATATATATATATATATATATATATATATATATATATATATATGATTACAATTTATGTATATGTTTGCATATGGGTTTATAGTATAAGATATGTGAGGGTTGTATTTTAAGGACTCTTGGTTAGGGTTGTATTTTAAGGACTCTTGGTTTAGGTATGTCAATATATATATATATATATATATATATATATATATATATATATATATATATATATATATATATATATATATATATATATATATATAGTATCCTAGGATTTGCCATGGTTAGTTTTGAGTTTAAATATAGAGTTTAACATAGATAGCCTAGTTAGCACTGGTTGACCATTGACCAATATTAACTGATCGACCTGATTGACTAGTCTAGATTGACCAAACCCTAGACTAGTTGACTAAAGTTTGACCTAGTTTGACTAGATTGTTGACCAAAGTTGACCAAGAGTTGACTTTGACCTAGAATGGCTTAGAATTATGTATAATGCATTGTAAACTTCAAATATTCCCTTCTTGATTGCATCATAACATGTGTGCCCTATTCAGGAATCAGACACCTCAGTTCGGACATCTATATTCACAGTCACTCAGGATCTCAGACGAGTACATGCTCTGATCATTTTCATACATGTTAGAATTTATATTCCTACTTTAGATAAATTACTTGATGCTGTCACGATTGTTATCATGAACCAGTACCCTATGGATTTTGTCTTACGATGTTATCCTCCTCGGGTACATCAAATACATCTTGTCATGTACTTTTTATGAACATCTTGTATTTCTTGTACACCCCTATTCATGTATACTCTTGTGCAATCTTGTACTCTCATGATCACATGAGCTCCATGGATAAAACTATTGTACAGGTAACGTAACTTGACTGGATCCTTGATTATTGACTGGTGAGGGTGAGTAGGAAATGGTTATGTGATCAAATTCTATCTTGTGCAAATATTGTGTATGTCCATTATGCCCTCATGTATAATGGAGACCCATTTTATTGTATGTCCCAGCCTGTTTACATAACCATCTTGTGCTCTAATCTCTTATATTTACTTAATTATAATTCTTATTTCATATACAAACTCTTCTTGTACTTAGATTTGTCTATTTATACTGTTCTTGTGCATGTCTTACAGTTTTCATTATAGATTACTCTACTGCTTGTTTTATATATCCTGTCATGATATGATCATGTTTCAGTGTTGTGTATTCGCTCTTGTCCTGACTGGACCTGTTGAAAATATTATAGATGATACTGAGAATTTCTGCACAACCTACTATGGAGTCCACTTAGACGACACTAGTGAGTTGGACCCATCGGAGGATCCAGCTCTAGCTGAGGACATTATCCCTATTGCTTAGGCTAGATAGCTAGGCAGTCTATCTTATTTCATTTGTGTTGTCTTTGTTTGTATTATTTTGGATGTTGAGATGTTAGTATCGTTTAGACACTTGGACTTATTTCTCTTCTGTTTGTATTCCTCTTTTGAGATTTCATATCTATCATATCGTGCTATTTCCATCTTAGATTTGTGATTGAGTTGTACCTTCTGAGATTGTCCTCCGTTCAAAGAGTATACTTGCACAGGTACATTTATACTGTTAGATGTTTGTAACCTAGGACAGCGTTCTACCACCGACACTACGATATAGGCTGGACGTACCCACTTCTCGTGCCCCTACACTGGGCGCGAGTCGTGACACTCATAACTTCAACAAATTGGACCGAAGGCAAGTACATACTCTCCCTCTCTATTTTACGATATTGCATTCATTTACTTGTGCACATCTTGTATCCTGTGTCATTGATTGTGTCTTGATTGATTGAGTCGTGTCAGGAGGGAGGATACTATACAACATGTAATCCACTCAGCCTAGACAACTATTGATTACAAGCACCGTCGGGAGATGTTGTCATGCCCCAATCCCAAAAATACATAGGACCAAGATACATAACATGCCAGCTATGTAATTCACTAGAATCTAGTCCGACTCAAATATGTATAAGTTGTCCAAATGAGGTAAAAATTTAAGTAATCAATATACATCAACAATACTAACTATAATACTATAAACTAAGAAAGAACATATAAGAGACATCACTAACGATACCTGAAGATCTCGATGAAGTAACTCTCAATACGTATATTTCAGATCTCAGTAGTAACCTGGAGGGAAACCAGCATTAACTTGGAGAGATCACTAGGTCCTCAGGGGACATAGTAAGATTTATAATATACACCCCAAATGTAATAGTAAATAACGTACATAGAAGACAGAAAACAGTACAAGAAATAAAGACTAAAGAAAGTACAGTACAAGAATGAGATATGAAGGAATTGGCATGCCTTCGAGAATTATGCTAAAAAACATGACTACGAGCAAAATCGTTGTAAACCATAACCCGGTGGGAGCTAACGGCCCTATAGATTGTAGCTCGGTGTGGGCTAAGAACCTATAGTAAATCTCTATCGCAGCTCGGTGGGGGCTAACGATCGAAAGTGGTCAAATATAGCCAACGCCTATAACAATATCCTCGCCTAAAATTACGAGTCAAGCCAAGTCAATCAAACATGTCAAGTCCAGGTCAAGTACAAGTCAAATCCAGGTCAAGGCATGTAGTGTCCTGCTTCGCGAAGGCACGATATAGACAGAGAAATCAGATTGTTGGCCCTAGAACCGAAGACGATTGATCTTGGTGAGTGTACAAGGACTTCATTTTCTGATTCCTTATGCCTAATAAAGAATCCATGAGTTTGAATGAATGCTTATTGTTAATTACAAGTCTATAATCGTTAAAATGCTAGTATGATGACCTAATATGCTTTAATAGAGAATTTGTATGTTGTGTAATGAACAAACCAATGTTATGCTAAGACAAACTAAGATGTTGACAAGCTAAAGTTAGAATGTTGCTCTGATTCAAAGAATCTTGCCGTGCTTAATAAGAAGAGAGATAGTGAACATTTACATGTTCCGAATTCGTATACTGTCAAAGGCAGATTGATATGCTTAATCTGTACAGAACTGTTATAATGTTACAAAAGATGATAAATTACTTATCCCTTAAAATATGTTCTGCATCTTAGACATGTACAGAAGGTCTTGTACATGTTGCAATAGAAAAAAATGTATGTGTTATGTAGAAGCTACGTCTCTGAGATAAATAAAAATAGAAGAGCAGAGTGATGACTTTGTTGTTTGAATGAATGAAAAGAAGAGACATGATGGAATTAGCTTGCCGATACTATTATGTCATAGAGATTTATCTGATAGAGTTGCATTCATGCATTGATCTCGGATAACTTGTGCGCAAGATAATAGTCTCTTGACGGTTCCTGAGGTACTAAAAGTCGATCTGCCTATGAGAGATTGTAATAGCACCCCGGAGGTGAATGCTAGACCTCGTGATTAGGGGAGTGTTGTGTCTATTAGCGATGAACTGAACCAAAAATTCATAGTTGCTAATCATGAAAAGTGATCCATTGACCATCATGTAGATAGGATGCCGGTAATGAAGAGCTGGACCCTGAGCCGCAGCTGCTAGTACGTATATTTATCAGTGATGATCTGAAATGACAAAGTTGCTGGTATGCAGAGACGAACAGGGAACCTGTCATAGATATATATAGATTCAGTTATTTCTAATCCTTGTTTGGTGCAGGGATGGATCAACGACTTTGGGTAAGAATCACCAAACGGTGATGTCCGTTTATGGTTTTTATGTTTCCTTATATGAACTGCTCCCATAAAAAAATTTCATATAAAAGTACTGTCTTGAGAATAGACATAGAACTGAACTACTGATATGCTGCTAATTGTTACCTAGAGAAAGAATGAGCAATCCATGATATGTTTTTGCTATAGCCCCTGATAAATATCATGGCTCACGAGACACGCTGCGCACATCAAGATAGACAGAATCATTGTCATGCATGGAATTGATCCTATTGTTCGATAGAAATATGGAAATAAAATGTG
This sequence comes from Iris pallida, assembly GCA_029216955.1. NCBI lineage: Eukaryota > Viridiplantae > Streptophyta > Magnoliopsida > Asparagales > Iridaceae > Iris > Iris pallida. The sequence continues at coordinate 17,581,962 of JANAVB010000197.1, read as the reverse complement.
GTTTTCGAAATAGTTTTTAAAAGAAGTAATTTGATTCAGTACTGCATAAAATGAACGTAGGTAAAAGTAGCAAGATCATTATCACAAAAATATTTTATCACTAAATTACTTAGTGATCGTTTCGGACGATGAAGCCTTTGTTCTATCACCAGTATATTAATGTACCGACCCACCACCAGTTTGCCCGCAGGTACAAGATGCATCGAAATGGGAAGTCCGAAGAGATAGCCAGAGCCTCATCCTTGGGAGATAAAAATCAGAAGAAGAATGTACAAAAGAGATGATTTTCTATATAAAGGGATGTAATGCATGGAACGGGATCATTGTAATTTTGTATGTTCAAGAGAGATGTAAGACAAGTATGGCGTGTATCAGAAGGCCTTGTAATCTGTTTCAAAGATATAATAAAGAGAACATATTTCTGTAATCATTATGTTCAATTCTATTTTCTGCTATATTGTCCGTTGCTGCTTAAATTTCTGCTTGTATGTTCCGCTGCGCGTTGTCTACTATATCTATTTTGTCATTATATAGGTCTTGGCCTTGTGCAAGCACAACTTAGGCTTGTACGATATCACGTCCAAGCGAAGATGAACGGTTCTGTAGAGATCAAGGCGAGGACGAATGATCCTGCCGGATCGACGCGTGACAAGGCATATCAAGAGATCGTAGCACAGGACTGAGCAAACACTAACATGATCTATACATGAATAGAAGTGGTATATGGATTAAAGAAAAATAACGTACGTGCACGTATAAAGAAGGTAAATAACAATGACAAGAATCTTGAGAAACAAATAATCAAGTAAGACATAAAAGAAGCAACGATATAGGAAATGCATGAAAATACTATACAGTTTGGCAAGGTATACTTGTATGTCGTCCAAGTCCCCGTTGAATTCATGATACCAAAATCTACCAAGAGTCCACATGCAATAAAAGATTTATTTAGAATTCTAATTACACATGAGACACATGGGTATCCTAAACAACAATTCTACATGCTTCTAGGATTTCTAGACCTAGTTTTATAGTTTTGACTTCCGAAATTCAAGATTAGGTCCCCAATTAAAAGGCATACATATAAATCAACTAAAAGTCATAAAATCATAATTTAAACATAATTATATGGAATTTAACCTCTGAATTCCAGATTTAAATTTTTAGAAATAATTCATATTTATGTCTAGATTATACCTATTAGTCTTGTTCGAAACTTGTCCGGAATACTGCCAAACCATGGCTATGACCTATAATTATCAAATCTCATATAAAAATATATTAAAAACTAGGTAAAACTCAGAAAATATTATTCTTTTTATATACCAAAATCAGTCCCCTTTTTATGAGTCAATTATGTCAGAATTTTACTCGAAATCTAGTATATATAGCCAACGCCTACAACTGAAGAACAGTTTGGCAACTCTAGAGGGGGGTGAATAGAGTTTATATAGAAAAATAGCCAATTAAAAATAACTCTTTCACCAACAATAAATAATCAGAGTAAAGTGCGGAAAATAAATGAAGAGCAGAAGAGCATACGCAAACACAGCAATTTTAACCTGGTTTCCCTCGTGGAGGACTAGTCCAGGCCTGAGAACTCTAGCTCAGGATTAAATCCACTATTTGTGAAATAGTAGTTTACAACCCGTGCCTTTTCTTCAGAAGAGCACGTCAACTTCTAACAGAGGATCGCAGTGGCGATTTGCTTGGAATTGTCCAAGCGACTTCTTCGACTCTTGCACAAGAATCCTAACTGAGAGATGCTGAGCACTCGAGACTTAGGAGACTTGTGGCTAGTAGAAGGGAAGGGTATGGCTTATTGAGCTTGTAGGAGAGAAGAGAAGAGAAGATTGAGTGAATTGAAATGAGAGAATTCATGCCCTATTTATAGTGTTTTTAGAGGCAGAATTCGGCCAGAATTCGGGTAGGAAAATTCAAAAATTTGGCCGTTGGACAGCTAGCAACCAGCTAACCCTAAAATTAGGGTTCCTGATTTCTAGGGGACAGAGTTCGGCCCGAACTCTGTGTGGAGGCAGAGTTCGGCCCGAACTCTGTCTCCAGAGCACAGAGTGGTCCTAAGTGGGACTTGTGGGCAATTTTTGTTTTGGTGGAGCTTGGGATTTTGGGTAGGCTTATAGACTAAGTTCCAAGAGCTCAGCATAACTCAGAGTACATTTTTCTAGACTCAATAAAATATAAAAGTACAGACTCGAAAATACACTGAGAGTCGGAAACTGAGCTGTTGTCTGTCCTGAACTGAATGCAGACGTCGTGTGTCGTATTGAATTTATACAGATATTATTTAGTCAATGTAGTCAATATTTGGTTGACTGTGACTTTGTGTCAACAATCTCCCCCATATTGATAATTGACAAAATAATAAATGTATATTTCAATATTCATACCTGGACACAGTTGGTTAAAACACAGCTCCCCCATAAACAATGCCGAGCTAGAATAAGATAGCTCCCCCGTAATCAGTGAACGGTGCCGAGCTAGAATCAATAGCTCTCCCCCGTAAATAATGCATAGAACCTGTGGCCTGATAAAAATATTTTCCCAAAAACAAACACAAGCACACCAAATATACATATTTCTCCCCCTTTTGGCAGTTAGCAATATATAGACTGCATAAGGAAAAGCATGGGAATAGCAGTATAGATAATGAAAAGTAATCCAACCACACCAAGCAGAGAAGAAATAGTATAATACTGACATAAAGTAGAACTACGAAAAATAGCATAAAATGTTATCCACCAACCAGCACATCATCAGGGTTTGAAGACATAAATCCAGTACATAAATCAAACTAAAATAACTAAAATCAAAAGGCAACTAAGACCATCAGCAGTGGCAGCAGCATATCAAGCCAGTCTCCATCATGGAGCACGAGAAGGTCCTGGAACATCGAGAAGGTCCTGGAATATCTGAAGATCCACAAAAGCATCATCAGGATCCATATACCTCATGACCCACGGATCGTCTATACGATGACCCGCGCGATCTGGATCCCGCTCGATAGGCACATGTAGATCAGGATGACGAGCAAGTGAATACCGCATATCATGCAGAGAGTTCCCGAGGGCACTGATCTGCAAGGTGGTACGGTAATCCTGCTGCATCCAGCGATCATCCTCAATAGCAAAGCGATCGCGAAGCATAGTCTGAAGAGACTCAAGAGTGGCAGGAGGAGGAGGTGCATCCTGACCAAGAGGAGGGGCATCAGGCGCCTCATCAGCAGAATGCTCAGATGACTCAGAAGCAGCGACAGGCTGAAGGAGTCGTGCCTTGGATAGAAAGGTAGGTGCAGGCATGAACGGATAAGCATCAAGTGGTATATGAAAAGCACGAAAGATCAAAGGAAGATACAGATGATAAACCAAAGCTCGTGGTTTCCTCCTACAGTGAATCATCCAGTCCATCATGGTACGTGGAAGATTGAAAGGAATGCCAAAATGAAGATGATAAAGAGCAGATATTTCAAGATAAGTGATGTCATCATGGGAACTTGTTTTGGGTAGAATGGTGTTAGAAATAATCCAATGAAGGTCAGAAAAATATGGGTTGAGATATTTAGCTGTGAGCTTGCGAGGACGTGTGTATGGAGTACACAAATCGTCCTTGAAGCTTTCAAGGGAAATTTCGTCGGGAAAACGGAACGAGCGAGCGTCAACTAGCTTTTCCCAAGAATTGGGCTCTAGAAGATCAAGATATTCGGCTAAGTCAAAGTCATCAAAAGATATATTGATACCTGCAACTCGTGAATAAATATGAAGGTCATCAAAGGTTAAGTTGCAGTAGAACATTTGAACGGCATGACGATAGATAGCAGAAGTTGTGGTAACTAGTTCATCAAGATAGAGATTATGGAATAAAGAATCATATTGAGAGAATATGGAAAAATTAATAGGATGTCCTGTGAATACCTGACGATTCCGAAAGTCACTAAACCAGTTGTTTGATGCATCTAGTGAGACAAAAAGTCTGTTGTCATAGGTGGAAGGATTTTGAGGACGAGGTGGATTGAACAAAGGATGGGATGGTTGAAGTTGTTCAATGATTTGTTCAATTGATGGAGGAAAATCCGAAGAGGAAATACTCTCAACTCGAATTCTCTTCCCACGATTGAACAAGCAAGGAGCCATTAAAAGATTTTAACAAAAAAAAAGGAATGGTACCTCAAACAAGTAATAAACAATGGAAGAGAATGGAGAGAAACCCCTTTTTCTTGATTTTGAGAAGCACTGGAGCACTCTAGATCAAAACTAGGGTTAGGGTTTCAAGGAAAGATTTTGTATAGGTGAGAAAGGTGGTAGTAGTGAAGGAGAGAGATGGAATCCCGACATAAAGTAGGGTTTTGTCTTTGGTCGGGTGAAATATTGACCATTGGATTAGAATAGATCCAACGGCAGAGCCAGATCCCGACCCTGGAACCTAAGAACCGAACTCGGCCCGAACTCTGATAGGGGCAGAGTTCGGCCCGAGTTCTGGATCAATGGTCCAGAACTGAAAACAGGCAAAGAACATGAAGAAAAAGTTTAAGAGTTAAACAAAAGATAGTTGAGGGCAACAAAGAGTGTAAAAAAATAGATAGAGAGGTACTCAGAAAACAAAATGAACTTTAGAAATTCTCAATTAGGCAATATTAAATCGAAAACGAGCCATATAATAAATAAGGACATATACTGTGGTTCAATAGTCCAAATTTGCCATGGGTTAGCTGCAGGGGCCGGATCCCAGCTAGCGGTAGTCCTGAGGACTAGTACACCGTGTCGCTTAGGCTTTTACGCCTTGTTGTCAGAAGGACCCTTTCGGCTTGTACCCATACCAAATTCTTCGAAAAAGGAATCACAATATACTCGATATTTACGCAGGTGAGTTTCAATTTATAACTGCTTCATCTAAAATTCCAAGTTCACGACAAAGAAAATTGAAGCGCTCTTCGGATAGTGGCTTAGTAAAGAAATCTGCCAGCTGATGATCAGTGTCAATAAATTCTAAGTTAATCGTGCCATTTTGCTGATGATCACGCAAAAAGTGGTGTCTGATCTCAATGTGTTTAGTGCGTGAGTGGCAGACAGGGTTCTTAGTCAAATTGATTGCACTAGTATTGTCACAGAATATAGGAATATGCAAGAAAGATAACTTATAGTCTTTAAGGGTTTGCTTCATCCACAGAATTTGTGCACAACAACGCCCAGCTGCTATGTATTCAGCTTCTGTTGTGGATAGTGCAACAGAGTTCTGCTTCTTGCTAAACCATGAGACTAAAGCCTTTCCTAATAAATGACACGTGCCGCTCGTACTTTTACGGTCGACCTTACATCCAGCAAAGTCAGCATCAGAGTAACCGATGAGGTCAAATGATGTTGACTTGGGATACCATAGGCCCACTGTAACCGTACCCTTAAGGTATCGAAAGATACGCTTAACCGCGGTCATGTGAGATTCCTTAGGATTTGCTTGATATCTAGCACATAGGCAAACACTAAACATGATATCGGGACGACTAGCAGTTAAATAAAGTAAGCTGCCTATCATACCTCGATACTTACGTTGATCAACGGGTTTGCCGCTCTCATCTGGTTCGAGTTTGGTTGAAGTAGCCATTGGAGTGCTGATTGGTTTGATGTTGTCAAGATCGAACTTCTTCAGCATGTCCTTGGTATACTTCGATTGACAGATGAAAGTTCTATTAGCCAGTTGTTTTACTTGCAGACCAAGAAAGTAGTTGAGCTCTCCCATCATGCTCATCTCAAATTCCGTCTGCATACACTTGGCAAATTCTTGACAAAGAGTTTCATCAGTAGACCCAAAAATAATATCATCAACATAAATCTGAATTAATAAAAGGTGTCTTTGAAAGATTTGATAAACAGTGTAGTGTCAATTTTCCCTTTTGAAAAACCTTTCTCAAGCAAGAAACTGCTTAGCCTTTCATACCAAGCTCTGGGGGCTTGTTTAAGGCCATAAAGCGCTTTCTTCAGCTTGAACACGTGGTCGGGAGATTTGTGATTTTCAAAGCCAGGGGGTTGTTTCACATAAACTTCCTCCTTAATAAAACCATTCAGGAAAGCACTTTTCACATCCATTTGAAATAATTTAAAGTTTTGAAAATTAGCAAAAGCACAAAGCATCCGAATGGATTCTAGTCTAGCAACAGGAGCATACGTCTCATCGTAGTCGATACCTTTCTCTTGGTTGTATCCTTGAGCTACTAGACGAGCTTTGTTACGTGTGACTGAACCATCTTCATTTACTTTGTTTCTAAAAACCCATTTAGTACCAATTATTGAGTGATTAACCGGTCTAGGAACGAGTTCCCATACTTGGCTTCTCCCGAATTGGTTGAGTTCTTCTTGCATAGCAGAAATCCAAAATTCATCATTAAAAGCTTCAGAAATGTTTTTAGGCTCTACTTGTGAAATGAAGGCAGTGCTAGCAACGGAGTCTCTTAGTGATGATCTAGTAGTTACTCCACGTGAAACTTCTCCTATAACTAAATTTTCTGGATGAGAAGGTTTGAAAGAGAATTTCTTAGGCAAACCCTCCAGAGAATTAGTTTCGGTTGAAGTATTCATTGGAGTAGAAGTTGATGGCTCAACGTCATCATCAAGAGTACTTGCTGCACTGTTGTCTTCATCAAAAGTCACATTTGTTGACTCTTTCACAATAAGTGAGCGTTTATTGAAAACTCTATATCCCTTACTCTTGGCTGCATAACCAAGAAAGATACCATCGTCAGCTTTGACATCAAATTTGCCTAAGTTGTCTTTGGTGTTAAGGATAAAACATCTACAGCCAAAAACTTTAAAATAAGAGACATTGGGGGTTCTCCCAAACCAAAGCTCATAGGGTGTTTTCTTCGTAATGGGACGAATAAGCACCCTATTCAAAATGTGGCATGCTGTACTTACAGCCTCTGCCCAAAAATATTTCGGAAGAGAAAATTTATTCAACATGACTCTAGCCATATCGCCAAGAGTCCTATTCTTCCGCTCCACAACACCATTTTGTTGAGGAGTTCTAGGACAAGAAAATTCATGATCAAAACCATTTGCATTACAAAAACTTTCAAAATCATAATTTACGAATTCGCCTCCATGATCACTTCGGATTCGAGTAATCATGTAGCCTTTTTCGTTTTGAACTTTCTTTACAAAAATTTTGAAAGCAGAAATAGCATCGCTCTTATTAGCGAGAAAGAAAACCCATGTAAATCTCGAAAAATCATCAACAATAACAAATGCATAAAGTTTGCCTCCAAGGCTAGCTATTCTACTAGGACCAAATAAATCCATATGAAGTAGTTGCAAGGGTCTAGTAGTACTTACAGAGTTGATAGAATGAAATGAGGATTTAGTTGCCTTGTTTAGTTCACATTCGGCACATACCGTGTCCTTTTTGAATGTGATGTCAGGCAATCCTCTCACTAGCTTCTTGGTAGAAAGCCTGGATATAGCATCCATGTTGGCATGACCAAGACGCTGGTGCCAAAGTAGTCGTTCGTCTTTGTGGGCATATAGACATCTACCTGCATTGTTAGTATTTATAGAAAGATAGAAAATGTAGATGTTGTTCTCTCTTTTTCCTTCAAAAGCAATGTCTCCTGTTGACCTATCATAGATGTAGCAACTGTTTTGTCCAAAGTTAATATCATATCCATGATCAGCAAGATGACTAATGCTGAGCAGGTTATGCTTTAACTCGGTCACTAGGCAGACATCCTTTATTACAAGAGAAGGAGGATGACCAATGATATCATTACCTATAATGTGCCCTTTGAGATTGTTACCGAAGGATACGTATCCTTCTCTCTTCATCGATAGTGATGCAAAAAGATTTGCGTCTCCCGTTATATGTCGCGAGCATCCACTATCGAGAATCCACTTACTTTCAGTTGAGGAGAGAAGGTCCACCTACATCAAGAGTAGATGTGACCTTTGGTACCCGAATTCTTGAGGGTCCTGAAAAGTTAGTCTTTGGGAACCAAGCATATATCCTTTTATCTACAAGTCTTCTAACTCTGCACTGTGGTGAGATGTGTCCATGTAATCCACAATAAGTACAGATAGCATTCTTATTTATACTAGGAGCATGAGAATAATATCTATAAGCAGCAGGATGAGGATGGACATGATGTGAAGAGTTAGCATGGTGAAGATGATTATGCATGGAATAAGTGGCATGTTGATGGTGTCTATGAGGCATAGAATGATGGTATTGTCTATGATGTGTGACATGCTGATATTGTCTAGATGGCATGGCATGATGATTTTGTCTATATGGTATATGAGGATCTTGTCTATATGGCATTGCATGATGATTTTGTCTATATGGCATGGCATGGTGCTTTTTATGTGTGGAGTGATGTTGATTGTGTCTTTGTGCATGATGAGTGTGTACTGAGTGAGAATTGTTCTTACGTGCACGTGGTTTGTGAAAGTTTGTGTATATAAATGCATGGTTATGTGCTGCATGAGATTGACGTGGTTGACTAGCATGAGTGGTATTGTGCCCATGTGATTGGGTTTGAGGTTGAACAACCTGTTTACCCAATTTGGTTTCTAATCTTTTAGAAACAGCTTGCAGTTCATCAACCTTAATATTTAAGCCATAAATCTTAGTCATGGAAATCTTGTGTCTACTCTTTTCTTCAGCAAGCAACGTGTTGAGAGTAGTGATTTCTTGAGTTTGTTGCTCAATACGTGCTTCAGCATCATGTAAGCTTAATTTAAGCTTGGATGCTTCATCAGTGTCATTTGTGGGTGATGTGTTTCTAATATTATCAAGAAGTAAAGAAATTATTTGTATCTCATCTTCTAGACTTTTGATTTTGTCCTTGGCATGTTTATATTTACCGATGACCTTTTTATGATCATCGAGTAAATCAGTGAAAGCATCGCCAAGTTCATCAAAAGAAAAGTCATCCAGAGTTTCGTTAGATACCTTGTTGGAGGTTGCCATCAGGCACACATTTGCTGTATCTTGAGGAGAGTCCTTTTCTTCCTCAGAGTCACTCGCTTCACTTTCATGCCAGATACCTGTGTTGGCATATTTCTTTGATGAGTTCTTTTTGTAAGGCTTCTCATAGCGGTTGCTCTTCTTCAGGAATGGGCAGTCTTTTCGGACATGTCCAGTTTTCTTGCAACCGTAACAAGTTGGTTCTTCTTCATCGTCTTCTTGAGGTTCCTTCTTCCTTCGATTGAAGCGAAGGAATTTCCTGAAGTTGCGAACCATGAGAGCTTGGTCTTCATCATCAGAATTATCTTCTTCGGTCTCATCATGATTAGCTCTTCGTTGATGAGCTTTAAGTGCGATCTTCCTGGTCTTCGGAGCAGGCTCTTCGAAGTCCTTGAGGTCAAGCTCGTGAGTCATAAGCTTACCCATCAAGGTCTCCATTGACATTGTTGTGAGATCGTTTCCTTCTATGATGGCTGTCACCTTAGGGTTCCAAATCTTTGGTAGCCCTCTGAGCAGCTTACGAATCTTCTCGTGGTTTGAGTACTGCTTTCCAAGCGAAGATAGAGGATTGATGATGTCGAGGAATCTTGTGATCATTTGAGTGATCGTCTCACTTGGCTTCATCTTGAAAGCTTCGTATTCTTGAGTGAGACGGCTTATTTTAGATTCCTTGACCTGTGTGGTTCCTTCATGCGTCACTTCTAGAAGTCTCCATACTTCATGAGCAGTGGTGCATGTAGAGACCCTGTTGAACTCATTCCTGTCTATAGCACAGAATAAAGCATTAATAGCCCTAGCATCTAGACTTGCCTGTTTCTTCTCCTCGACAGAATATTTGTCGTGTGGTTTCTCAATGAGGTCACCATCGACAACTATTCTGGCGGGCTTTTTGTAACCGTCAGTGACGACAGTCCACAGGTCAAAGTCTAGAGACTTAAGGTAGAAGCTCATCCTTGTTTTCCAATATGTGTAGTTAGTCCCATCAAATAGGGGAGGCCTATGAGTGGACTGACCTTCACCATGATTGGAAATCAAGGGTTGTGTGGTTGCCATGGATCAGCTCTTAGGATGTTAGTCCTTGTAAAGAGAACAGAGCTCTGATACCAATTGAAGAACAGTTTGGCAACTCTAGAGGGGGGTGAATAGAGTTTATATAGAAAAATAGCCAATTAAAAATAACTCTTTCACCAACAATAAATAATCAGAGTAAAGTGCGGAAAATAAATGAAGAGCAGAAGAGCATACGCAAACACAGCAATTTTAACCTGGTTTCCCTCGTGGAGGACTAGTCCAGGCCTGAGAACTCTAGCTCAGGATTAAATCCACTATTTGTGAAATAGTAGTTTACAACCCGTGCCTTTTCTTCAGAAGAGCACGTCAACTTCTAACAGAGGATCGCAGTGGCGATTTGCTTGGAATTGTCCAAGCGACTTCTTCGACTCTTGCACAAGAATCCTAACTGAGAGATGCTGAGCACTCGAGACTTAGGAGACTTGTGGCTAGTAGATGGGAAGGGTATGGCTTATTGAGCTTGTAGGAGAGAAGAGAAGAGAAGATTGAGTGAATTGAAATGAGAGAATTCATGCCCTATTTATAGTGTTTTTAGAGGCAGAATTCGGCCAGAATTCGGGTAGGAAAATTCAAAAATTTGGCCGTTGGACAGCTAGCAACCAGCTAACCCTAAAATTAGGGTTCCTGATTTCTAGGGGACAGAGTTCGGCCCAAACTCTGTGTGGAGGCAGAGTTCGGCCCGAACTCTGTCTCCAGAGCACAGAGTGGTCCTAAGTGGGACTTGTGGACAATTTTTGTTTTGGTGGAGCTTGGGATTTTGGGTAGGCTTATAGACTAAGTTCCAAGAGCTCAGCATAACTCAGAGTACATTTTTCTAGACTCAATAAAATGTAAAAGTACAGACTCGAAAATACACTGAGAGTCGGAAACTGAGCTGTTGTCTGTCCTGAACTGAATGCAGACGTCGTGTGTCGTATTGAATTTATACAGATATTATTTAGTCAATGTAGTCAATATTTGGTTGACTGTGACTTTGTGTCAACAACAACAATATCCTCGCTTAGAAATACTAGTCAAGTCAATCAAACATGTCAAGTCCAGGTCAAGTATAAGTCAAATATAGGTCAAGGCATATCAAGAGATCGTAGCACCATAATCTATACATGAATAACATTGGTATATGGAATAAAGAAAAATAACGCACGTGCACATATAACGAAGGTAAATAACAATGACAAGAATCATAAAAAATAGATAATCAAGTAAGACAGGAAAGAAACATCAATATAGAAAATGCATGAAAATATTATACAGTTCGACAAGGTATACTTGCATCTCATACAAGTTATCACTGAATTCACAATACCAAAACCTAACAAGAGTCCACATACAATAAAATAATTATTTTAGCATCTAATTACACATGGGACACATGGATTTCCTAAACAATTCTACATGCTTCTAGGATTTCTAGACCTAGTTTCATAGTTTTGACTTCCAAAATTCAAGGTTAAGTCTCCAATTAAAGGACATACATATAAATCAAATAAAAATCATAAAATCATAATTTAAACATGATTTATACACAATTTAACGTCTGAATTCTATATTTAAAAAATTTAGAAATAATTCATAGTTATGTCTAGATTATACTTACTAGTCATGTCCGAAACTTGTCCGGAATACTACCAAACCATGGCTATGATCGATAACTACCAAATCTAATATAAAAATATATTAAAAAATGATTAACAGAAAAACATATTATACGTTTTATATACCAAAATTAGTCCCCCTTTTTATGAACCAACTATGTCAAATTTTTACCCGAAAATCTAGTCTATTGGTCCATATTTTTAGGGTTCAATTTTATTATAAAAATATCATAACAATAAGTTTAAAATAATTTATTTATATTAATAAAACACATATGAATTCATTTTTAAGAATTAATAACAAACTCTCAAGAAATCATGTTGAGAAAGAAGACACATGAAAGCAATTATGCTGAAGAGTCCTAGGGAAGCATATAATCCTAGTTGTAGGTATTCGCAATCCTAATCCTCAATTGGTTGCAGCCTCGCAGTAGTACGACTATCCTAGGTACTATCACGACTTCGCACATTTTTGCGAAGTTTCGATCTACATGGGCTACCACAAAAATATGTTACGCCCAGTCCCAGAAATACATAGGACCAAGATACGTAACATGCCAGCTACGTATTTAACTAGACTCTAGTCTGACTCAAATACGTATAAGCTGTCTAGATGAGGTAAAAATCTAAGTAATCAAAATACATCCACAATAATAACTTCAATACTATAAACTTAGGAAGAACGGATTACAGACATCACTAACGATACCTGAAGATACCGATAAAATAACTCCCAACACGTCTATGTCAGATCTCAACAGTAACAAGAAAGGAAACCAACAATAACTGGAAGGGATTACCAGGTCCTCAAGAGACATAGCAAGATACATAATATACATGCAAATGTAACAGTAGATAATATTCATGGAAGACAGAAAACATTATAAGAAATAACGATTGAAAAAAGTACAGTACAAGAATAAAACATGAAAGAATTGGCATGCCGTAGAGAATTGTGCTAATAAACGTGACTACGAGCAAAATCGTGGTAAATCGTAACCCGGTGGGAGCTAACGGTCCAATAGATCGTACCTCGGTAGGGGCTGACAACCTATAGCAAATCTCTATCGTAACTCGGTGGAGGCTAACGATCGGGAGTGGTCAAATATAGCCAATGCCTACAAAAATATCATCATCTAGAACTACAAGTCAAGTCAAGTCAATCAAACATGTCAAGTCCAGGTCAAGTATAAGTCAAATCCAGGTCAAGGTATATCAGGAGATCGTAGCACAGGACTAAGCAAACACTAACATGATCCACATAAATAGAAGTCGTATATGGTCTAAAAAAATAACATATGTGCACGTATAACGAAGGTAAATAACAATGACAAGAATCATGAGAAAGAGATAATCAAGTAAGACAAAAGAAATAGCAATATAGGAAATGCATGAAAATATAATACAGTTTGGCAAGGTATACTTGTATATTGTCCAAGTCCCCGCTGAATTCACAATACCAAAACCTACCAAGAGTCCATATATAATAAAAAAATTATTTTAGCATTCTAATTACACATGGGACACATGGGTTTCCTAAGCAAAATTTTACATGGTTCTAGGATTTCAAGATCTAGTTTCATAGTTTTAACTTCTGAAATTCAAGGTTAAGTCTCCAATTAAAGGACATACATATAAATTAAATTAAAAAAATTATAATTTAAATATAATGTAACGCCCCAGTCCCAAAATACGTAGGACTAGGAGACGTATACATGACAACTACGTATCGAGAGGACTCCAGCCCAGCTCGAATACGTATAAGCTGTCTGGTCGTTCTAGAATCAACTATATCTCAATCCAGTAAATAATGATAATAATAACGAATCAAGTGCACTAAGGCTGACCAGACCATAATACACCGATTCTTGGACAGATAAATGTATTAGAGTGGATACCCAATAACACATTTATCATGAACAAGCTAGAAGAAAATGTAAGCTTGTCAAAGACTATGCTAATAATAGCAAGAATCAAATATAGGACAAAATATAAATAAGGAAGATGACGATAATAACAACAACTAGATATACCTGAAGTCTTGGTGTAGCAACCATCATCCATCAATGTATCATATCTTCAGCTAATACCTGGAGAGATCACCAGGTCCTCAGAGGACTAGCAAGACACATAATATACATGCCTACTTTAACAGTTTTAACATGCAAGAAGGATAGAAAATAGTACAAGTAAATAATATGAAACTAAGGAATAAGTGTAAGTGGCATGTCATCAAGGATAGTACTATCAAGCGTGACTAATAGTAAGTCGGGGTAACCGCAGCCCGATGGGAGCTCACAGTCCTATAGTCAGTAGGCGATGGGGAATACCTAACTATAGTAAGGCTCATCCGTACTCGATGGGAGCTCACGAACGAAGTGGTCAAGTATAGTCACGTCTAATAACAGGTCAGGATCAAGTAGAAGTAATCACGATCAGGTCAAGTCAATCCAGTACAGGTAATCGCATTAAGATAAGGTCAAGTCCAAGTCATACAGGTTAGGAGATTATGGCATAGACAAAACAACACTATCACTAGACATGAACAGGATAAAGAAAATATCGTATAAAATATGTAAAAGAGTACAAATCTATGTGCACGTAAAATCAGAAAGTAACCAGAACATGGAACATGAGAAATATGGAACTTAAGTAAGGTATGAAGAATAGCAATATGGAAAAGCATGTAAGTATTGTAAAGTTTGGCAAGGTGTACTTGCCTGAAGGTTTATCCTAATTCGTGCTGAGGTTGCGGTACCATGTCTAGTCCAAGCCTAAGGTTATTCCAAAGCTTAAATTATAGTTGGCAATAAAGACTCGTGTGCTTCTCCTCGCGTAGAAAAAAAAAGAAAAATTTTGAGTGGCACCCCACTTATATTACCCATATTTGTAGTGCACCCCACATTGTTCCACATATGCATAAGTCATCCCACTTCTAACCGAAACCGTCAAATAATAACGTTGTTGGCCTTTAAAATACTTTCCATGACCGTAATACCCCTCTCCCCTTTCCTCCAGGTACTCCTCCCCCCTCTTCCTCTCCTTCTTCCTCTCCAACTCAGAACCAACACCGAAGCTTTTTCATCTCAATCTCTCCACAATCACTGGACAAATTTTCCTCTTCTCTCAAAGCAGTTGAAAATATTGAGATTGTTCAGCTAGATCTGTAGTTTAGAGCCGACCTAGATCTGCAAGTCTCGATCTTTTCGATTTTTATCGCTTGCGCATAAAAAAAAACAATTTTTTCCTTGTTTTAGCACAAAGTCGGAGACATGTTTGTTGAATTGCCCGAACCGTAGCGAATCACCCCCAAAAAGGAGCCAGCTTTCGTAAGGAATGAGGGAACTGAGCATAGAATCGTTCTACCTCCGGCTCCGGGAGGCTGCGAGGGCCTCCTCGGCCCCCGTCCGCATCTTCCCGTCCGCGTCTGATGCCGACTCGTTGTGTGCCCTCAAGATCCTCACCCACCTCCTCTCCTCCGACTCCCTCTGCCACGCCGTGTACCCCGTCTCCTCCTTCTCCCTCGCCGATACGAGCGCGATCGCAGCCTCCCCCGTCTCCGTCCTCATCAACTGGGGCTCCCACCGCGACCTCCGCCGCCTCTGCGGCCTCTCCGTCCCGTGCCGGGTCTTTGTCGTCGACAGCCACCGCCCCGTCCACCTGCACAACATCAGCCACGAGAACTACGAAGTCGTCGTGCTCTACACCCAGGACGACGAGGAAAGGGGGGAGGGGTATTACGGTCATGGAAAGTATTTTAAAGGCCAACAACGTTATTATTTGACGGTTTCGGTTAGAAGTAGGGTGACTTATGCATATGTGGAACAATGTGGGGTGCACTACAAATATGGGTAATATAAGTGGGGTGCCACTCAAAATTTTTCAAAAAAAAAGCACAACTGGTGCATAACTTCCTTGTCAATTGGGTGGTTAGCCACGATAAGAAGCTCGACATGAAGAGCTTGCGTCTCGCGACGACCGACCAGGAGGGCCGTAAGGCACTAGTGGATGTCCATGTGCTCGGTGCCGTACTTCAGTGGGCGTCAGTCGCGGTGGGGCTATGGATGCGAAATTAGCTAAGATTGTTCGGTTGGGAGAGCTCGTGTTGTCGACAACTTCGCCCAGCAACGTCGGGATCTCCGGGATACGGTGGTGGTAACACACGGCTGTGCCTTGGGACCGGCGAGAGGCGCATGCAGCTGGCTCCGAGCTGGGTGGTAATGAAGGTGGTGGGGAGTGGCCAGTCGTCGAGTAGGCGTCATACACGAGGATGAGGATGGTAGTATTATAAAGGTTTCGGTGGGTCGAGAGATTAGATGAAAAATTGAGGAAGAGAATAGAGGTGGGTAGTATATATATACATACGTCCTTTAGATAAACCTAAATATGAGCTGAACTAGAGATTCGATTACTGTGCACCTACCCTAATATATAAGCTTATATCTATATTCATCTGATCTATTTATTTAGAGGATTTAGATTTTTATTTAGTTTAGGATTTTGCCTAAGGAAAGTATAAAGTTTGAATAAAAGATGAGTATGAATAGGAATTTGTTTATCTTCCACTTTTCTGGTACTCACCTAGATTTAAGTATTACCCTAATATATAATTTAGTACGTCATAATTTATCTTACAGTTCCTGGAACCTAATTTAAATAATGCAACCTTAGCTATTTGATAATTGAATTTATATATATATATATTTTAAAATAAAAAATTCTCTATTTTTGTATTTGAATGAATAATAAAATAAATACTTTAGGTGCCGTCAAGTCTGTTCAATTAATCAACTCAAATTATCTAAAATGAATAAATTAATTGAAAATTCACACGACAAAAATTTGTCAGATTAGTGACGTTACAAAACGTCGCTAAACTCAATGAAAACTTCGCTAAGTGAATTTAGCGACGTTTTGGAAACGACGAAAAAAACGTGTCGCTAAACGAGAAAACGTCGCAAAACGTCGCTAGGACGACGTTATTTGGCGTCGCTAACTAGCGACGTTATTTGCGATGTTTGATCGTTGACGCTAATTAGCGACGTATAAGGCGACGTTATCGTGTGGTCGCCGTTTAGCGACACTGTTGCAACGTTTTGGCGACGACGAGCTGACATCAGATTATGGTACCACGTCAGCATTTAGCGATGCTTTTAGCGACAGTTATTAACGTCGCTACTATTTAGCGACGAATGTTAACGTCGCTAAAAACGTCGCTAAGTTAAAAAAATATAAAAAAAAAGGTTCCAGAATGCAAATGGAGCTGGAGCTGGAGCCTGAGCCAAAATGCAGAATACAAAATACAAAAATACAGAATCCAATCCCTGGGTTCGCCGACCCCCTCGGTCGAACACTCAACACCGGCACGCACAATACAGTCCAGAATATACAAAAAATATAAAAAAAATACTATCCACAACGAACAATGTCAATATATAATATCCTCAACAAACCAAATCAATATCCGTAAATACGTACAAACTCAGTATCCTCAACGAAAAAACTGAATAACCCCAAATACGTACAAAGTTAAAATACAAAATACAGAATCCAATCCCTGGGTTCGCCGAAAATACAAAAACAAAGATTGACACACAGTACTAATTAATATGTGTTTTAAGTGTGAGAACGGATGGCTCAAAACACAATCCAAAATTCATTCTAGCATACATTAGTGTGAATCATCTATGTTCTGTACATATGGTGTAGTATACGTTCTTATCGAATTTAGTATCTAGTATCTGAAGAATGTAACAGAATCAAGATGAACTCATATAATGTAATACTAAAATATGATCTACTACTATATAAGATATAGTGATAGGTTGTCGTATCATCATTGCCGAGGGATGATAGTCGGAGGACAGTCAACTTCATCTACGGCTACATAGTTTTTGGCTCGCCAGTCGAATGGCTGCAGGGACTATGTCCTGATCACCATTGCAAGTGCTGGATGAATAGAACTCCCGGTCTCACTAGCTACCGGTGCTGGATGAATGGAACTCCCGATAGCACTTGTAACTAATGTACAAAATCATCTATTGATTCGATGCAATGATCGATTTTAATTACAGTAATACAAAATGACAAAAATATGATATGTATAAAGAATTAGAAAACTTACATAAGCTTTGGCAGCCATCTTCTTCGTCATCTCTGTCCAGAAATCCGCTCTGAGTCAATCCTTTGCCCCGGAGCTCGAGTGGACATCCTTGAGTAGAGCTCGAGCGAGAGGTTCCTGACAGCATGGTGGTCTCCTTTGTCAAAGGATTCTTGCTCATCCCACAACCAATCAAAAATTTCTTTATTTCTAATATCTTGAATATGAAATTCTGTTTCACATTTGGTTCTTATATACCAGAAGGTAGAGCCAAATGTGAAGCAGAGCTTCATATTCAAGAGATTAGAAATGAAAAAAAAATTGATTAGTTGTGGGACGAGTACGGATACTTTAACAAAGGAGACCACCATGCTGTCAGGAACCTCTCACTCGAGCTCTACACGAAGGATGTCCACTTGAGCTTCGGGGCAAAGTTTTGGCTCAGAGCAAGAATCTGTTGATGGAGCACATCCACCATATTGTCAGAAAAAAATAGTAACGGTGAGAGACCCATCTGAGTAGGACGTATACTCTGATAATATCTCCTCCAACACTCAATCCCACTACTGATATCATTCTTGTAAAGGTGATCTCTCAGAGTATATGTCCTACTTAGATGGATCTCTCAGAGTATCCTCTCCGGTTGGTTGTCGTATCATCATTGTCGAGGGATGAGGGTCGGAGGACATCAACTTCATCTACGGCTACATAGTTTTTGCTCGCCAGTCGAATAACTGCATGGACAATGTCCTGATCACCATGTCGTAGTCCAATACAATCCAGAGATTGACACAGTACTAATTCATATATGTAGTCCAATACAAATAGTCTAATACAAAAACAACCTAATACAATAGTCCAATATAAATAAGTACTAATAGCTAATGAGAACCACGCAGCTCACGCAAACGCTCAGTGATACGATCACGCAACCACCTCAAAAAAGTGGGATCGACGGCGGCAGGAGAGATATAGTCCCTTGTAAGTGCAGCATGAATAGAACTCCCGGTCTCACTAGCTACCGGTGCAGGATGAATAGAACTTCCGGTCTCACTAGCTACCGGTGCCACTTCCTCCTTAACAATAGGAGGAGCCACCTCAGCATTTACTGTTTCCCTCAAATGACGTGCCGCCCCTCGGGTCATAGGTGCCATCTGGTAAGATCGATATTCACAAATTATATAATTGTAACATAAGCAAGCTAACTAAAGGAACCATTATGTAATTTGAGTACATTTTTGAAAGCAGATAAAGTACAAAAAATTCAATTTTTTGCCAAGTGTGAGAACGGATGGCTCAGAATACAACCCAAAATTCATTCTAGCATAAATTAGTATGAATCATCTATGTTCTGTACATATGGTGTAGTATATGTTCTCATCGTATCTAGTATCTGAAGAATGTAACAGAATCAAGATGAACTCACATAATGTAATACTAAGACATCATCTACTACTATATAAGATATAGTGATATATATCATCATTGCCGAGGGATGAGGGTCGGAGGACAGTCAAGTTTATCTACGACTACATAGTTTCTGCCTCGCCAGTCGAATGGCTGCACGGACTATGTCCTGATCACCATGTCGTACCATAGTTTCTGTCTCGCCAGTCGAATGACTGCAGGGACTATATGTCCCGATCACCATGTTACCAATTAACCAACCAACAAAACTACTTATTACAAATATCGGCACTATCGGTGCGTTCGAATCGGAGTATCACATTTTTCGGTGTCGAAAAACAAATAATTATTACTAAATTATTAGATTTTTCGGCACTATCGGTGCCCCTGACCAAGCCCCCCTACACCACCCCTAACCCGAACCCTAACCCTCCCCTACCCCCTGCCCCACCCCCCAGCCGCCCTCGTCCCCCCTGTCCCACCCCCAGCCACCCCCCATTCACCCCCGAACCACCCGCATCCTCCATGTCCCTCCCCCCGAGCCACGCACACCCTCCAACCACCAACAACCAAAACAGCCGGAGAGAGAGAGAGAGAGAGAGAGAGACAAAAAAGAGAGAGAGAGATGGAGGGAAAGATTACCACGTACTGGAGAGGGAGGAGAGTCGCCTGAGAGAGTGAGAGTCGCCGGAGAGAGTGAGAGCGCCGGAGAGAGTGAGAGCGCCGGAGGGGGGAAGGAGAGAGAGTGAGAGAGTAAAATGGGAGGAAATGAACCCTAATCCGAACCCTAACCCTAGCTCCCCTCCCTAGCCGCCCTCGTTCCCCCTGCCCCACCCCCCATCCACCCCTCACTCACTCCCCAACCACCCGCATCCCCCCTGCACCTCCCTCCGAGCAACCCACACCCCCAACCACTAACAACCAAAACAGTCGGGGAGAGAGAGAGAGAGAGGGAGGGGGAGAGTCACGTACCGGAGAGGGAGGAGAGTCGCCGGAGAGAGTGAGAGTCGTCGGAGAGAGTGAGAGCGCCGGAGAGAGTGAGAGCACCGGAGGGGGGAAGGAGAGAGAGTGAGAGATTAAAATGAAGAAAAATGAATCGGTGGGGGGATATAATTAGAATTTAGTGACGCTATCACTACCGTCGCTAAGTTAGTCGCTATTAGCGACGCCAGAGCGACGTTTCGCGATGACAAGACCATGTGATTAATATACGTCGTTGTTACGTCGCTTAGGTCGTCGTTAGTAGCGACTATTAGCGACGTTTTAGAAAAAACGCCACTAATGAACACAATTTAGCGACGTTAATTGAACGTCGCTAAATATATGTCACCAATTGAGCAGATTTTAGTAGTATCAGGATGGGGGTTTACAACCTACCCACCTTAAAAGAATTTCGTCCTCGAAATTTCAAAACATCCTTAAATTTCAAAATGGCTAACATACAAAATAAAATAATTATAATTATAATTTCTATATCCTTTATTATTAAAGTGCTATCTTCTATCTCTTGAGCACATTTTTTTTTCACTTAGTTTTCAAATCCTATCACCCGTATCAAAATTTTGTTTTATCAACATCCTTCAATATATTCCTAAAAGCTATAATTGTAATGCCCCGCTTCGTGCGAGGCATTTGGTGGGCTTGTTGGATGGGATCAGAATGTTGGACCGTGACTTATGTTGGAGATCAGGAGAATTGTGACTGATGCAGTCTCTCTTAGCTTGCTAGACGAAATGGGTATTAGAACGTGGCTCGCTGGTGGAGCTACGCTTAGGAGGATTGGAGCAGGAAGACCGTTACGCAAGGCAAGTAGAACTATCCTCCTTCCTCCTTATTCCTGTATGATTAATAAATAACGTGATGCTATGAATATGTCCTTAATTTCTTTTACCTTGAATGTTGAATAATTGTGATGCGATGCTTTAGTTGCTAAATCGATAGAGATGCATATGCTGGAAATCATTGAATGAATAACACATGAACTTTGAATTGCTGAACGAATCACACTCGAGTGGGTTGGTTTAGGCGAGTGGGTTGGATTCTGCTCGCCAGTACATAGATGATGTGCTGACCCACGTTTTGTGGGCAGGTGCTCATGCTTGGGATGTTCTGTACACGATGATTGGCTTGATTGGTCCCGCGGCATCGAAGATTTGTTGGGCATACAGAAGCTCTCCTTGTACAAGATGATGTCTTCTGTTTATAAAGGGCATAATGTATGGAACATTGTAATCAGTTTTACCAGTGAGTTGTAAGCCAAGTCGATATATCGAGTTGTAATCCAATGTATCCAATATCAAAAGTAAGCTGCATAGCAGTGTTCAGTTGGCTTTCAATATAAAAGTGAGATGTGTTGTAGGCATTGTACTTCAATACAAGTCTTGTAGTCTTCTTTATTTATTAATAAAGAGAATAAAGTTCTGTATATCTCTGTGTGACTATCCAGTTATTCTTTTTTATCTCCGCCGCTATAAAGAAGTGATGTATTTCCATTCAATAGGAAAGATTGTCCTCACTAACTTTAATTTGTCTGTTTCTGCCTCTGCGATGTGCTTCTATTTGAAGATTATCATTTATATACCATCTTTGCCTTGTACGAGTGCAATACCAGACTTGTACGGCATCACGTCCAAGCGAGGACGATCGATTCCAAGAGATAAAATATGTGAATAAATGACTCTACGAATCGGGGCATGACAATAGTCACATGGTAAATTTTTTTCTTCCAGTATGCTCAATCAATAAATAAGAATCATATATCTTCTCTGTAGCCTTTTTAGGCACACACACACACACACTATATTTTAAACCTTAAAACGTTCATCAACCTAATAGACTTTATCATCAATTTCTTTCTTTATTCCTTAATCACCAACTTACTTAATTTTCTTATCAATCTTACTCAATTCTCCTATCACCAAACCCTTTAATTTTTAATTGACATTTACCACTCCCACAAGGTTCTGAATTTCAAATTTTATAATATTGTTTCACTAAATAATTTCATTAACCATGGTCCACCGAATCATGCATATAATCACATCTTTCTTTTAATAATTCCAGTATTTATCCTTACCATTCACCATCAAAATTTGTATTGCTCAACTCTATCTCTGCTCTAAAATTTTACCACCAAAGAGTCAAACTGTATATTGGGAACGTCTACCCACCTTCGATCACACTATTCCCTCAAACACATGATGTTCTAAAATTTTATAACCCTTGCATACTAGTTGCAAAAAATTATACTACTAGATATCTATGGCAAATTACATCTCTAATCCCCTCCTATCTACCAAGCAACCAAAATTCAATAAGCAAATTACTTACACTATAACTTAAGATTTTCTGATAAAGTCTATATAGCACGATCATTCGTTACTCCGAAATAGGAAGGAACGAGAAGCAATGGCACGACAAAGCAATAAAGGATAGTCGAGAGAAAATACGAAGTCCAAGGACGGTAGAGAAATTTCTAAAAGAATTGTCAAGGGAGTGTGGATTGAGATTCCTAAGGGTATAATCATATTCGCAGGACCGCTCGGCACAATAACGTAACCGAAACGGCTAACTCGACCTGCATGGGCCACCACAAAAACATGTAACGTCCCAGTCCCAAAATACGTAGGACTAGGAGACATATACATGCCAGCTACGTATTGAGAGGACTCCAGCCCAGCTCGAATAGGTATAAGCTGTCTGGTTGTTCTAGAATCAACTATATCTCAATCCACTAAATAACGATAATAATAACGAATCAAGTGCAGTAAGGCTGATCAGACCGTAATACACTGATTCTTGGACAGATAAATGTATTAGAGTGGATCCCCAATAACACATTTATCATGAACGAGCTAGAAAAAAATATAAGCTTGTCAAAGACTACGCTAATAACATCGAGAATCAAATATAGGACAAAATGTAAATAAGGAAGATGACGATAATAACAACAACTAGATATACCTGAAGTCTTGGTGTAGCAACCATCATCCATCAATGTATCATATCTTCAGCTAATACCTGGAGAGATCACCAGGTCCTCAGAGGACTAGCAAGACACATAATATACATGCCTACTTAACAGTTTTAACATACAAGAAGGATAGGAAATAGTACAAGTAAATAATATAAAACTAAGGAATAAGTGTAAGTGGCATGTCATCAAGGATAGTGCTATCAAGCATGACTAGTAGTAAGTCGGGGTAACCGCAGCCCGATGGGAGCTCACAGTCCTATAGTCAGTAGCCGATGGGGAATACTAACTATAGTAAGGCTCACCCGCACTCGATGGGAGCTCACGAACGAGGTGGTCAAGTATAGTCACGTCTAATAACAGGTTAGGATCAAGTGGAAACAATCACGATCAGGTCAAGTCAATCCAGTACAGGTAATTGGATCAAGAAAAGGTCAAGTCCAAGTCACACATTATGGCATAGACAAAACAATACTATCACTAGATATGAACAGGATAAAGAAAATATCACAGAAAATATGGAAAAGAGTATAAATCTATGTGCACGTAAAACT
Organism: Iris pallida; assembly: GCA_029216955.1. Lineage (NCBI taxonomy): Eukaryota > Viridiplantae > Streptophyta > Magnoliopsida > Asparagales > Iridaceae > Iris > Iris pallida. Next base: position 17,558,295 of record JANAVB010000197.1, on the reverse strand, counting down.
AGAAAGTAACCAGAATGGAATAGGAGAAATATGGAACTTAAGTAAGATAAGAAGAATAGCAATATGGAAAAGCATGTAAGTACTGTAAATTTTGGCAAGGTGTACTTGCCTGAAGGTTTATCACAATTCGTGCTGAGCTCACGGTACCATGTCTAGTCCAAGCCTAAGGTTATTCCAAAGCTTAAATTATATTTGGCAACAGAGACTCGTGTGCTTCTCCTCACGTAGGAAAAGAAAGCACAACTGGTGCATAACTTCCTTGTCCATTGGGTGGTATGCCACGACAAGAAGCTCGACATGAAGAGCTTGCGGCTCGTGATGACCGACCAGGAGGGTCGTAAGGCACTGGGGATGTCCATATGCTCGGTGCCATACTTGCAGTGGGCGTTAGTGGGGCTATGCGTGCGGAATCAGCTAAGATTGTTCAGTTGGGAGAGCTCGTGTTGTCGGCAACTTCGCCCAGTAACGTCGAGATCTCCGGGATACGGTGGTGGCAACACACGGCTGTGCCCTGGGACCGGCTAGAGGTGCATATAGCTGGCTCCGAGCTGGTGTAGATGCATGAAAAAGAATAATAATTCATATGCGGCCCAGAATCAACATGCGGCTCAAAAGCTCAAAGAAATCTTATGCGGCTCGGAGAGACCCAGAGAGCTGCATGCGGCTCAGGGACTTTATGCGGCTCAGGAAGAGCTACGTGGCCTCATGCGGCTGGAAACATGCCGATGACAGCTGGCCATAATTACTTCATGCAGCTAACATTTTATGCTCGGATGTAAAGTGACAGCTCTGATGGCTCTGGCATAATGAGGAGACGCGTCAGGCTCCTCAAAAGACAAGAAAATCTCTGATACAGTCAAAACAGTCCACAAAATCCAAAGAAGCTTTCTATGCAGACCGCTCACCCTCATGCGGCCGCCACCCTCATGTGGCTGCCACCCTCATGCGGCTGTCACCCTCATGCGGCTCGAATTGTGGAGGCCACCCTTATGCGGTTCAGTTGGAGGCCACCCCCATGCGACTGCCACTCTCATGCCGCTCGAATTGTGGGGGCCACCCTTATGCGGTTCAATTGGAGGCCACGCCCCCATGCGACTCGGATTATGGGGGCCACCCTTATGCGCTTCAGTTGGGGTTCACTCTTATGCGGCTATCACTTTCATGCGGCTGCCACCTCCTTGCGGCTCGGTAGTCGGGGCCACGCTCATGCGGCTCTGCCAGGACGTCCCATCTATGCGGCTTGCACCACAATGGAAGTAGGGACACGTGGCAGGAGATCGACTAAGACTTATTCCCCCGCGTTCGTACGGCTCTCAGCGTAATGGCGGTTGGGACACGTGGCAGAAGATTGACCAAGACTTATCCCATCGGATTTGATGCTATCAACAAATCATCACAATGCAGATTTGTTGCAATCAACATTAACTGTCCAGATCGATTTTCAACAAACTATGCAGATTTGGTGTAATCAATATTAACTGTCCAGATTTGTTACAATCAACATTAACAGTCCAGATTAATTTCCAACAAACAAGATCAAGGCTAATCTTCACCAAATCCCTAACCGCCCACTTTTAAAGGAGAAATTACTGCACACCCTACTTATCAAAAAAGCCCTATAAATAGTAAGGTGCCATTTTCTTGCAAAGATATGGACACAGAGAGCGGCGGAGACACAGAGAGAGGCATAAAGCAAGGAGCACCCAGCAAAGAGCATTTTTTCATCATAGCAGAAGCGACGTCCGATCGTCCAAGGAGTAAGAAAGAGTTGATAGCACTCTCCCTAGCCTCTACTGTCACCCTCCAGAAAAACAAAACAATTATACTTTAGATTGCTTTTCCTAGGTTTTGTTCCTAGGCTCTCTTCTCTACAAGCGAGTTTGTAGTTGTAAAGTAAAAGTCCAGTCCTCCCACAAAATTGTTCTGTTCTTTTATAATCAATAAAAAATACGATGGTGACTCTGCTGGGGACTAACTTCTCCACGACTGAGAAATTGGTGACACAATCGGACGCCGCTAAGCCTGGCTCCATGCAACAGATGTTGGTCATCCGCTTCGACCAACAGGCGTTTGAATAAATGCTCTCCGATGGGAGCGCTGGCCTGGTCCAGAAGCCAACCCGTACGAAGAAGGCCCGCATGGAGTGGAGACCCAAATCATTTGCTCCTTCCCAAGCTCTGGAAGAAATTCTCTCTGCTGCCCAAGACGATGGAGAAGGCTCTCATGCGGCCCCACTTCAGACCGTAGAGGACTCTGCTGTCCCCAAGTCCGACAGAGAAAAATACTACGATGCTGGACTTGCAGGGGCAAAGAGGGACTCTATGCGGTCCAAGAAGCAGCCACGTAAGGGCGCCCGTCGCATGGAGAAGGCTCATGCGGTCACAACTGCTAGCCGCATGAAGAAGGCTCATGCGGCCACAACTACCAGCCGCATGAAAGAGACCCAAGCGGCCACAACTTCTAACCGCATGTAAACTGTTCCCAGCCGCATGGAGAATACTTATGCGGCTGCCAAACTCAGCCGCAAGCCATCCACCCTGTACGGCTCAGGGTTAGTCTTTGACCGCCTCTTATGCGGTCCTGACCCCAGAGGCTCTCAGTAGGACGTGCCAGACTCTGTGACACACAACTTGGACTCTTCCAACTATGCACTCTCAGGTGGTAGAGGGAAGAAGTCTAGGACAGCGCGAGCTCGTCGAGCTCAGTCAGCTGTCCCAACTTCTGACCATCAAGGCATCCCAATGACTATTACGCGGGCCCCTGATGGAAAGTTGTACAGAACCGACCGTATCTAGCCTCCGACGGCAAACGGACAGAGTGGTTTCCAAGAGTCTTCCAATCAGGGAGCAAATATGATGCCAACATACTCGTGTGCTCGGAACTCCCGGGCCCACAGAACGAGTGACTTGCGTGATGTGATTCATCGCAAGCGCAAGGAAAGAGAAGAAAGCTTGGTGTGCAGAGAGTCCTTTCATGGACATTACTGCACTCAAATCATCGTCAACTGCTGCTGCAGTAAGGCGACAGCCCAAGAGGACCGGCAGTCCGTCTTCCAACGACTGCAATATCCAGGACTGGTCCTACCACCAAGCTCAGGAGACGAAGCGCTTTATGTCGCCTCCTGCAAATCTATCCAGAAGGTCCCTACTAACAAAGTAGGGAAGAAGATGAATGTGGCCAGCCTAAAGGTTTCAACCGACACGGCCAAAAAACTCTCATCCAAGCGGTTGTCTATAACCACCATGGGAGGAGTTTATCAAGGCACCCGTTCAAAGACGAAATCTTCAACACTTGGAGATTCTTCATCCCCATCCCTGGAGGTAGCTGAAGCTGGGGGTAGCACCCATCCGAACGTCCACGACAATCCGACGTTCCAAGAAGATGCACCGGAGGAAGCAATTCCCCCCACAGGTGTAGTAGACCCAGACGTCCCTGAGGATGTCCACGGGTTCCAAGATGAGGCAGCCTCCTGCGCAGGGGGTAACACTTCCTCTGAGTCCGAACCAGAGAAGAACATTCCTACATATCCCGACGATTTCTCGGTACAAGGGTATGATTCAGAGGGCACGTCCTCCACCGTTCCTTCCATCTTTCCTCATGTGAGGACGATGTTCATGACAAACAACGACCAAGACGGTCCCAGTGATCGCCAACGCATCGACACCCTGGAGGCTATACTTCATACCTTGGTCAAATTCGTGGACGAGATCAAAGCGGCCCTACCAACTCTGCAAGGAAGGACGCCTGGCCAGACAAGCTTGGGTCCCGCGGCCAATGTGGACTCGAACTCAACCCCGGGCGACAACACTCCCACAATATCGGCCCCTACCACTGCAAACGAAGCCAGGAAGGCAAGACGAGAGGTCCAGGAGCTCCGGGCCATGTTCCACGCCCGAGAAACCTGTCTGGACCTCAGGATACGACAACCGTATCCTGCTGCATGGAGAGATGTTCCCTTCCCACTAAGATATAAACCATTCAACATCAATCCATATGACGGGAAGACATCTGCAAGTAGGTACATCACCTACTTCGAAGTCACAACCGACCATCTGCCTCATGACGATGCCATCCTTACGCGGTTGTTCATTGGAGCGTTGGAAGGGGTCGCCTTCGATTGGTACCGCAACTTGTCAGACAACTGCATCTATTCCTTTACCGGCTTCAAAAACATGTTCCTTGAAAGGTTCTACGAGGTAGAACAAGATATGACAATGTCAACCCTCATGGACGTTGTTCAAGGTGAGAAGGAGCTGACAAGGAACTACATTGAGCGGTTTTGCCAAACCGCGATGAAATTGCCCTCTGGTAATCTAGATTCTTCTTTGATTGAAATCTGCCAGAAGAGACTGCTTCCCACAATCAGCCTCTGGATGGGCGAGATTCAGTTCAAGGACTGTAAGACTTTCATCATCAGCGCCACTAGCACAGAAGACAAGTTGAAGAAAGCTTGCCAACTATGATTGCACATCTCGGAAGGAGAGGACAAGGGCAAACGCCCTAATGCCAACAACAACAATGGTGGTAATCCCTCCAACAACTGAGACAACAAGGGCAAACAAGCTATGGTGACCGACACAGCCCCGAAGCCCGAACCGAAGCCGACAGAGAAGCAGTGGCCGCAAATGACTTACTCCTTCGAAGACAGCCATGTCAAGCCCATCCTTGACATGCTCATACAATGAGACATAATTCAGCTCCCTCCACCAAGATGTGAGCCTCGGCCCGCAAAGATGGAAAGCCCAAAGTATTGCCAGTACCATCGCTATGTCCACCATGCTACACAAGACTGCTACCAATTGAAGCGGTACATCCAGCACCTGATCGACTCTAAGGCTCTGGCCATTAACTTCGAGGAGGTAACTGTAGCGGCCAACATGGTGTCTGTCCAATTCGACAGCTTCCCTCCAACGAAGACTCAGGATGGATTGGTACCCGTCCCCTGGGCAAAGATGGAGGTCGCTAACCTTCCACTTCTCCGAGACTAGGCTGCTGGGCTAGTACCCCTCACCATATCATGAGGAGAGGTCATGTGGGTCCACCAGGACTTAGTATCTGAAGTAATCCAGCCAGCATCACCCTCTAATGGCAAGAAGAAAGGTGGGAAAGTCAAGTCCTGCTGCTTAATCTCGACTGACATCGAAGAAGCCACAGCTGTCGTTACCCGATCCGGTGCACAAACTCAACCCCCACCGGGTAACTTGGCTGAAGATCATCAGTCGGCTGCTGCTGATGCTCCAGGGCCCTCTCAGCCTTCGACGATCGACAAGCCTAGGCTGAAGGAGACCCGCTTCGACAAACCGCTGCTCTGAAAAGATACGCCTCAGGGACTGGAGAAGCCTTACAACTTTGACATCTTGGCACAATTGGCCAACACACCGACCAAATTGTCGTTGTATGAGCTCTTGAGGCTCTCTAAAGATGTTCGCGTCGCACTGAGTGACACACTTCAGAACGCTGACACCTATCTGGCTCAAGTTAAGCTCACAGGAGAAAGCTCCACAGAGGATCCCCAGGACAGTGCTTTTACTGGAGCAATGCCTAATATTGTCTTTACTTCGCAGGACATGCTCATTAAGACCAACCTGCACGATCGCCTGCTGTATTATACTGGATACGTCGGCGACATAATGGATCAAATGCACATAGATCCCGGTTCTTCCATAAGCATCATCCCGAAGAGCCTGCTTCACTTCCTGGGCATCCCTATGCATCGCCTGACACCAACAAGCACCGCCATCAGCGGTTTCAATTCAGACAGAAGCTATCCGGTCGGGAAGATTCGTTTGAAGTGCCAAATCGACGACCTTCAGTCAGAAGTAACCTGCTATGTCATAGACGTGGACACTTCCTACAACATTCTTTTGGGGCATCCTTGGATACACGACTACATGATCGTGCCTTCCATGTTACACCAGTACTTCAAGTACGTCGACAAATACGGTTTTGTAAGAACCGAATTTGCCGATATTGATCCTTTCAGAGGGCTTGAATCCTACTACTCGGACTCCTGCTTGTACGAGAAGTCGAAGAGGTACCTTGTCGAAGAAAATACTCAAGCTCAAACTGAGGCGGCAACGGGATCAGAAGAACCTCTGACGATCCACCTCCAAGCCCGCAAACCAGGCAGAACTGCACCCCTTACAGCCACCTTGCGTAAGGATGCAATCAATCTCTCTGCACAAGAGAAGCAAATGACTATCCGACTCCCAAGGTCTGGTCAAGTGCCAAAACCCACTGTGAAGCCGAAAATCAGACTGTCAAGAGCTGGACAACGAAAATCTGAAGAGACAAACTCTTCTGATAAGCCAATGGTCATCCGTCTGCCAAAAACAAGGCGTCAGCCCAACACTGAGCCGAGGACTATTAGTGAGTTACCAACCCCACGTCTTGCCCCACCAGTGGGACCCTTGGTGATCAAGCTCCCCAGATCGTCTTCCCAAACTTTAATAACGCAGGAGGTTGTTGAACTGGAGCTGGGGACAAACCAACAATTCAGCACCAAGCTGGGGACCGCTAGCACACCGACGACTCCACGCCCGACCCCATCAACAGAACCCTTGATGATCAGGCTGTCCAGATCATCCTCCCAGTCTTCACTGATACAGGGGGTAGCTGAAGAGGAGAAAGAATTGGCCAAGTATGTGGCCGTATACACTGATGTTCCTTCCGCTGACGATGTAATTCCTCCTGAAAATATACCTTACTTCATCAATAAATGGTTATCTTTGAACTACCTCGAGCTTGATAAGCTTCGTGTAATGTATGCGATGGAACACGGTATAGGCACTAACTTACACACATAAGTAACCAATGTCTATACCATGAACCAACTTACTCCCGGGGAAGGCTCCTGCTTAATAATCGAAGGAGAGGATCATCCAATCATCTTTGGCCGGAAGAACGATCCACAGCCCTTCAGGCTAGAAAAAGTCGATCTGGAACCCGACACTGGGAGACTGCCCCTTTATCTGTATAGCTCTCGATCCAAGTACTTCATACAAAAACAGGGATATGATATGGAGGCTACACCAGGCCTGAACTACAGCACCGACCGACGATTACCTTTACAATTTTCAGTCCCGGCTGGGAAGCCACGGGATTACTACAGCAAGACCAGACATGGTCTAGGCTATGTTACTCATGTGACAACCCCCGATAGCTCAAATAAAGAATACGAATGACACTCTCATTCGTCCGGTTCATCCACTTCTGATTCGGATGTTAGCATTGGGGACATGCTCACGCAGACTTGGACTGTCAATATGGCATTCGCCAACGCCTACGAAGAAGATGAAGACATTCCTGAACTTCTTGAGTTAGAGCCGTGGGCCCAACAGCTAGACGCGCAATGGGAGAAGCGGTTCGAACAAAGAGAGCCTCCCACCGAAGATGAGGTCATGCAAGTTGACCTCGGCGATGAGTCCTCCCCAAAACCAATCTTCGTTAGCAAAAGTCTGACAGACGAAGAGCGAGGATCGCTACTGCAACTCGTTAGAGAATATATCGACGTGTTCGTCTGGAGTTATGAAGACATGCCAGGGCTAAACCTCGAGGTTGCACTTCACAAACTCAACATTCGTCCGGACGTAAAGCCGGTCAAGCAGCAGCAACGACGGTTTCGCCCAGACATCATGAACTCTATCGAGGCCGAGGTCAACAAACTGATAGCTAGCAGCTTCATTCGCGAGGAACAACATCCAGACTGGGTAGCCAACATAGTACCAGTCCTCAAGAAGAATGTGAAGGTCCGAATCTGAACGAGGCGTGTCCTAAGGATGAGTTTTCCCTCCCTATTACAGATATAATGATTGACAACACCTGTGGCTTCGAGCATATGTCATTTATGGATGGCTTCTCAGGGTACAATCAAATCAAGATGTTCCCTAACGACGAAAAGCATACATCATTCCGAACACCGATTGGCATATACTGCTACACAGTCATGCCTTTTGGTTTAAAGAATGCTGGCGCCACCTATCAACGAGCCATGAGCATCATTTTCAGAGATCACTTACGCAAGAAAGTGGAGTGTTTTGTCGACGACATTGTCGTCAAGAGCCGCTCTAAAGAAGATCATCTGAATGATCTGAAGACAGTGTTCGACCTGATGCGGGCGCACAATTTAAAGATGAATCCTACGAAATCCTTCTTAGGCGTATCCAGCGGGAAGTTCTTTGGTTTTATCGTTACCTCCCAGGGTATCCATGTCGACCCTGAGAAGATGAAGGCAATCATGGAGATGGGTCCTCCAAAAAATCTTCGTGAACTCAGAGGCCTTCAAGGAAGGCTAGCTTACATCATGAGGTTTATCTCTAACCTCTCTGGACGATGTCAACCCTTCACGCACCTCATGAAGAAAGGCATCTCCTTCGTATAGGATGAAGAGTGCCAGCACGCCTTCGACAATATCAAAGAATACCTGTCGAACTCTCCAGTCCTGGTGGCCCCGGTTGCTGGAAAGCCGTTCCTGCTCTATATGCGAGCTATAGAGCATTCTCTCGGTGCTCTACTAGAACAAAACAATGATGTAGGCCATGAACAAGCCATCTACTACCTCAGCCGAATGATGGTAGGGCCTGAGCATCGATACACTGCCGTGGAAAAGGAGTGCCTCGCTCTAGTGTTCGCCATTCAGAAGATGTGACACTATATCATGGGACAAACTATACATGTGATATCACGAGTCAACCCTCTCAGGGTCCTCATAAACAAACCAGGGGCACTCAGCTCTCGTCTCGCTAACTGGGCAATATTACTGTCTCCCTACCACATGATCTTCGTCCTGCAGAAGGCTGTTAAAGGTCAAGCTCTCGCGGACTTTTTAGCAGCCCATCCAGGTTTGGAGTCGACCAGAATATACGAAGAGATCCCAGACGAAGTCGCCAATTCAAATATGGTCTCCCATGATACCGTTTGGCGAATGTTCTTCGACGGTGCTTCAAGAACCGGGCCCAAAGGCAATATCGTAGTCGGAGTCAGAGTGGTGCTGATTTCTCCCTCCGGGTTGGTGATCAATCCGGCGTACTCCCTCACGAAACCTTGTTCAAACAACATGGCAGAGTACAACGCTCTGGTTATCGACCTCCGACTTGCAAAGGAACTGGGGATAGAGCACCTCGAAGCATATGGTGATTCACAGCTAATCGTTAACCAGATCCGGGGTTCATACGAAGTTCGTCATAAAGACATAATCCTCTATCACCAAATAGCTATTGACATCATCTCGTCCATGGAAGGGTTCTACATAGAACACGTTCCTAGGCTCCAGAACATTGAAGTCGATGCCCTAGCAGGCCTTGCCGCTTTCTTAGCGGTTCCGAATCATGCTCACCACTTGGTTGAAGTAATAGGTCATGAATTGGTCTGTCCCAAGAACAATGTTCAATGTGTTGAGAGTGACTCCGCTCTGACAGTCGACGAAGCACCAGACTGGAGATAGCCATTCATTGACTTCGTAGTCTACGGCATCTTGCCGAAGAATCTAAAAGAAGCCACTTCCATCAGAAGGCGTTCCCTCAGATTCTTCTATGATACGGATACGAAAATGCTGTATCGACGATCATACGATGGATTACTGCTTCGATGTCTGTCAAATACCGAAGCCAAAGAAGCCGTGTGTGAAGCTCACGATGGCGTTTGTGAGGTCCATCAACCTGGCCCGAAGCTGCAAGACCGCCTTCGCCGGATGGGCTATTACTGGCCTACGATGGTGGCGGATACGATAGACTATGCAAGAATGTGCAAAGCCTGTCAAGTCCACGCAGATTTCATCCATCAACCATCCGAGTTATTACATCCAACGGTGGTATCCTGGCCATTCGAAGCATGGGGAATGGACATCATCGGTCCAATCACTCCACCTTCGTCCAGAGGACACCGCTTCATACTCGTAATCACAGATTACTTCTCCAAATGGGCGGAAGCTGTTCCGCTTGCAGAAGTAAAAACATCAAACATAATCAGCTTCCTTAAGCATCATGTCATCTATCGCTTCGGACTGCCTCGAAGGATCATCTATGACAACGGTCCGCAGTTCGCAAGCCACACCTTCTATCGGTTTTGCGACAAACATCGGATCCAGAATGTTGCCTCAATGCCGTATAATCCGACAGCGAATGGGTTGGCAGAAGCATTCAACAAAACTATAATCAAGCTGCTCAAGAAGTTCATATCTTCCAACAAACGCGACTGGAATGAAAAGCTTGGCGAATGCTTATGGGCGTACCGTACTACAGTCCGGACAGCCATCGGGAACACACCATTCTCTCTGGTGTATGGGAGTGAGGCAGTGCTCCCACTGGAGACCCAAATCCCCTTGCTCCGCGTCGCCCTCACCTATCGATTGATGACGAATGATAATTACCGTCGCCGGCTACAAGAGTTGGAGGCCTTAGATGAGAAGCGCCTGCTAGCTCAACAACAAATCGAGCTGTATCAAGCACGTATCTCGGGAGCCTTCAACAAGAAGGTTAAACTCAGAATATTCCAAGTGGGCGATCTCGTTCTGGCAGTTCGGAGGCCGATGGTTATGACTCACAAAATTGCCGGCAAAATCCAGCCAAAGTAGGAAGGCCCATTTGTCATCGAGGCTGTATTCTCCAATGGTGCTTACCGTCTCGTAAAACAAAACGGAGACTTGCTCATGTTGTCCGTCAACGGCAAGTTCCTGAAGAAGTATTATGTCTATACGACATCCTCTAAATCTACCGGACTGTTAAGTTATGTGCCCTTAGGTACCGCTGAACTTACACTCTGGTCATCCCAAATGAATCTATATTGCATCTTCTGGGTGGTAAGTCGTGTATGATCATACCTCTGAACTTCCTTTCTAAAAGAGCATCTTCCTCATGATCTAATGCCCGCACTTTCAGTGCATAAACAGGGTAACAGATCCACAAATTTTCTGAAACAACCACGTCGATGTCACCTTTGAGTTGTTTCACTTCCGCCAAAAAATAAATCACCCCCTTACGTAGAACTTCCACGTCCATATTATCTCTGTGTTGTTCTATGTACCCTTCATGGAGTCCACTCCTGCCACGTCCTCATTACCTCTGAGTAGGAAGGCTCTATTGAAGAAATCCTCATATTTACCACGTCCTCATTACCTCTGAGTAAATATGTTGGTTTTCTCTCGACCTATTATCCGTACCCAAGACCGGAGTACGCCAAGGATAATAGGCCCACAAATGTCCTCTATTGACCGTAAATGTCCTCTGCTGACCACAAATGCTGTACTAAGTTTTATAGTACATGTGCCTCATTTCTCATCATGCCCCGGGAGCCCAGCTGTTCCATGACATTCTTTCTCCCGATACCAAGAACTTCCATAGCCACCTTACAGTAGAATTGTTCTAAGTATCCCTATCAAACTTGTTATCCGTACCTAAAACCAAGGTATGCCAGGGGGTAATAGGTCCACAAATAGTCCCCCAATGGGGCAAATACCATAACACCACAAACACAACAAGCAATACAAATAAAAGGTAAAATAAAACATACTCTTTTATTTGAAAGTCAAAGGTACTACATGTTCTGGGACCACGTCCCTCTCAAAAAGGGACAGAATATAAATAAGAAAAAGGCCGACTATGGTTCGGCGATACATAATTCTCTGAGACGGTCCCTCAGCAAGGCAGTCGACCGCTCAAACCGCTGCTTGGCCCGATGCTCGGCCTCCTGAGTTAGCCGCTCCGCATCCTCCAGATGCGAGTGAGCCCGCCAGCCCTCTTCATGCTTCTCCAGAGCACGCTCCAAGCCAGCAGAAGATCGAGTGACCTTGTCGGCTTCCTGAACAACCAGCTCCTTATCCGTGCGGGCGACCTCGAGCTCAGATTCCAAGAAAGTCAGTTTTCTCTGAAGTTCGAGGATCTGCTCTCTCGTATCAATTACCCCACGGGAGGCAGCCGCTTCCCGATCCATGCAATCCTCTCCCCTGCGGCTCAACTGATCATACTGCAGAGACATGCGGCGGAGGTCCCCCATTATAATCGGCTTAGCCGTATCCCGAGCAACCCTTACCTTCTCCATGGCAGTTATGAGGAAGGCGTGCTCTTGATCTATTGCTGCAGATATATCAACTTGCCGCAGCACTTGAAACTGGGCCACAAGCTGATCGGCCTCCAGCAATTTGGGCTCCAAGAGCTTAATTATCCCTGCCTCGCCTGGGAGGGTTCTAAGGATTTCAATCTGGCCCCAGGCGCATTGACGGGCCAAGGCAAAAGAGGTCCCCCTCTCCACCGCAGCCTCAATTTCTCGCCTCAGGTGGCGGTAGAAACTGTCAACCACATCCTTTGATGCTTCATCCAAAACTTCCGTAGAAGACGGTGTCAAAGGAAGGGTAGCTGGCAGGGACGAAGAAGATGCACCGAAACTTGCTGCCCCCGCCACAAGGGAAACAAGTTCCGAGCGAAAGGATGCTTGAATAGCTTCCAATTCCTCCTCCGCAGCCCGAAGGGTCTGGAGACTCGGCAGGGCAGAAAGGTCGACCTCGAGAGCCACCTGAACAGAGGAGAGGTCGGGGACCATTTCTCCTCGCCCCGACCGTTCTGCCGTCTGCTCTTCCGAACTCGATTCAGCGGGAGACCCCTCAATATAAGTTAGAGGAGGCACACTCTCTTCCACCAGATTCTCTCTGGCCAGCTCTCCCTCGATAGTGTCCGTCGTTGGCAATGAAGGAGCAGGACCTGTATGTCCGGAGCAACTATCAATCAACTTAACCCGAAGGATATGATGATAGAGCGAATGAATCTCCTCGCTGGTCAAAATTTGACTTAGCTTACCAGAGGAGAGTTGCTGGGACTGAGGTTTGCTCTCAGCCACTGAAACCTCTTCACCAGCAACATCCGATCCAAAGACAACTGGTTCATCTGCCCCAGTCGCCCCAGAAGGAGATACAACTGGATCAGCGTCACCCAACTGAAGTTCAGCAGCCTCGGGGATGGGTTCAGTAGATTCCATGTCACCCTGGGTTGAGACCTCAACAACGGGTTGAGCCTCAGCCATCACCGGAAGAACCCCGGCAGAAATAATCTCGACACACATGTCACTAATTAAAGTGGTCAAGGTCGGGTCGACTTCAGAGTCAAGGGCCTGTTCTAGAGAGTCCGATTCTTCTGATGCCTGTAAAAAAAAGAAAATGATTAGGTCATAGTTCAAAAGAAGAGCTAAAGAAGAAGATGGTTGTAATTCAATTCACCTCTGAAACGGCGACATCCTCGCCTCTCTCCTTGATGAGCAGCCTGCGAGGTTTAGACGCAGTCTGTTTCACGGAGTAAGTCTTGTCGCCAACGATGGGCTCAGGCTTGCTTCGCTTGGGCGAAGGACCAGGAACGACTGGCGGCTGATCCGCCACCACCTCATCTGCAGGAGGAAGAGAGTTATCGGGGTCATGCTCGTCATCCTCTTCATCCGCATCGGCGGACTCTGAGTACGACACAACAACTGTGTTCTTCCGCTTTTTCCTCGCTTTGGACCCCTGGGGCTTCTCCGCCAAGCCAGTACCAACAATAAAGCTGGTACTCGGATCAAAGCCAACATGAGGCTTGCTCGTCGCGACATGGTATAGAGTCACCAAATACAAAATCTCTCCTGGCACCTCAGCATCAGGAACTGAGAAGCTCGTACGGGTGTGAACCGTGTCATAATAATGCCAGGCCCTGATGCCGTCAAGCACGCTACCTTCAAAACCCAGGCAAGGGCTGGGACTGTCCAAGAGTAGCTGACTATACCCGAACTGTCAGGAGAACCTACTGGACAAGTAAGGCTCCAAGTAGACAGTGTTGCGGTTGCGGTATACTAGGTGCGCATGACGGATGTTATGCAACCAAAGGAGCATCTTCTCAGGCAAGAGGTGAAGAGGCCCGGTACCATCAATATGTACGCCCCTCACTTCTTTATCGATAAAACGAGGAATAGTCACAAAAAAGTTGTATCTGTCCACTCTCGCCAGCGCCCTCCGACCAGCTGGTATAGTGCTGCACTCCCAGGGCTGATGGTGATATTGGAAGATGAAAGCATCATCAGCCGTAACGCCGTCTTCTGCGTCATGCCTCATCAAAGACCGGTAGTGCATCAACAACCACTCCATCAGATAATGATAGGGCAGTTCAACACGTTCAAAGTCCTTCGCCGTGTCACGGGCGATGACCTTGGACGAGAAGGCACGGTGGCCACTGTGTATGCTGCACACCATGGCCGGAAGAAGAGCTAGTCTGGCCCCGAAGACCAGCTTCACAGCAGGGAGGATAAAGTTGCGGCTGATCCTCTCAATAGAACTAGCCCCTCCCGAGACCACGTAATTCCGTAGCCACACCATCAGAAACCCTGCCAGGAGTGTCTTCTCTGACAGCTGCTGAGTACCCTGATAAAAATAACTGAAGGAGTCAATACGACTCCCAAATCTGTCGCCAGTGGTCCTCGACCTCTTGGCAGTCAACACCAGGTCCTGTACTTCCTCCTGGATTTGAGGATTTCGAGGAGAAACCAGGCCTGAGGCACCTAGTATAAAAAGGTGTGTGAGCCATGTCCGGGTGTGAGGAAGGTTCCCTTCCGAGCTACCGTCCTTCTTGATATACGTCTGGTGGCAGGTACTATGATGACATAGTAGTTTCCGGTATACGGCATCAAAGCCCGGGAATCGTCGATCCAAATCTTCGAACTCTTCGTTCGTCAGAGTATACACTTCAAAGACTTCTTCCCTCCAGGGCAGCTTGGAAACTGCATGCATCTCGTGGAGAGCGAGTCCCATCTCTCCTCCAGGCGTGAAGAAGGTTTCCGTCCGCCGATTGTACAGCTTCAGGAGAGCCATAAACAGCATCTTATTCATGGGCAGACCGTGACAGGTGCCCCGAATGGCATGATAGAGGCCGATCTCACGAAGGAGAGTCTCATACTTCTGCAGAATCTACATGGTCAAATTATCCCACAAAGGGATGGGGTTTATCCAGTTCAACAGCGCCAACCGGCCAACGGGATAGGGCCCCTTCCTAGCAAGTTGGTTCAAGAAAGTGTCGGCTTGAGAGAACTTGAAATTGGGACCCTGCACATTTGAGAAGGTACCCAGGGCCAACCCCATCACGTAGCAACTGACCGATACCTTGCCCGCATACACTGACCCCAAGTTTCTGTTATAATGGATGTTACCCACAAACATCCCCGACTGGCTCGAAGTTAAGGAGTCCACCATCTTTTTGTCTATCGGCAGCATGTTAAACTACGACAACAAAAAATGATGCTCCATCTGAGGAATATGGATCGCTATTCCGTCAGAAGTGAAGCTCCAGCTCTCGGATATATCTAGAACTTGGGGGTTCTTCACAGTCAAGGCATCCCCGAAGAGGAACTCAGGCTTCAGGAATTCTCCCCCCCCCAATCGCCCCGAGTTCATCATGGCATAGAGAAAGTAGAAGGACTGGTTCTTGATAGCATTCAGCCTCTCCACAGGCTCGTCTTTGGGAAGCTGGTTCACCACATACTGGACTATATGGTCGAACCACACACCCACAGTAGATTGGGCTAAACCTACCAAGGGCTCTCCCGCATGATTGACTGGCAGATTCACTGAAAAAGACAAAGGAAACAAGTTAGAAGATGGCCAGGTAAAACTATTTAGTGTTTCTGGGCTTATGCGGCTCTTATTAGGTGGATCCTTATGCGGCACAATTAAAAAGGGGGGTTTATGCGGCTTTATTTTTGCGGGACTCATGCGGCCCAGCTCAAATGAGCTTATGCGGCTCGGTTTAGCGAGTGTTCATGCGACACAGTTTAGAAGAGCTTATGCGGTTCTGATTTGGTGCAGCCTCATGCGGCTTAGTTCAAATGAGCTTATGCGGTTCTGCTTAGCACGGCCTCATGCAGCTCAGTTCAAATAAGCTTATACGGTTCTGTTTAGCGCGGTCTCATGCGGCTCAGTTCAAATGAGCTTATGCGGTTCTGCTTAGCGCGGCCTCATGCGGCCCAGTTCAAATGAGCTTATGCGGTTCTGCTTAGCGTGACCTAATGCGGCTCAGTTCAAAGGGAGCTTATGCGGCATTATTTTGTGGGGGTTCATGAGGCTCAGTTCAGAGGGACTTATGCGGCCCTGTTCTGTAGGTCCTCATGCGGTCCAGTGCTTATGCGGCCACGAGACGACTCTCATACGGCTCGAACATAGGGCGTACCCCATGCGGCTCGGACATAAGATGTATATGTGGCACGTACAGCACAATGAACTTGAACAGTTCAATGAAGAAGAAGAAGGCCCGCACATAAAACATACGGCGTAGCCATGATGGTTAGGGTTTTGGAGTTCATGCAATTCCTCTCAACATCCTTACCAGCAATGGCAGGGTGAATATCAGGATGGACTGTGGGCGCCGCAGACGACGAGGAAGCCGCTCCTTTACCCTTCGCCGCAGAGGAAGCCTTGGAAGTCTTGGGAGCCATTGATGATCGGAGAAGGAAGAGAAGCCGGCAACTTAGGGCAAGAATAGTTGAAGAGAAAAGAAAGTAAAGAGTTTCTCTCTTCCAAAAGCACTCGTATTTATAGGCAGACAGGTGGGGCTCATAGATCGATGGACGCTTCGATTCATGAGCTGCCTAGGAGAGAAGATCGACTCTTGGATTTCTATCCCCCGTATGCAAACGATTACGCGTAATCATTAAGAATAAATCCGAATATTTAAAGCTGACTCTTGGGGTCCTATCCCAAAAGACGGCTTTAAATTAAAATAAATCAAGGGCAATTAATAAGACGTCTATGTGGCAGGCAGAGCTGCATGCGGCCAGAGCAGCCCATGCGGCTAGAGAATTCCATGCGGCCAGAGCAATCCATACGGCTATAAAATCCTATGCGGTCAGAGAAGTCTATGCGGCCACGTGGGCGTGTTTCTTATTCAAAATATTTCAATTTTTGCAAAATTAAAAACTTTGAAGGCGGACTTATAGAAGCATGAAAAAGAATAATAATTCATATGCGGCCCAGACTCAACATGCGGCTCAAAAGCTCAAAGAAATATTATGCGGCTCGGAGAGACCCAGAGAGCCGCATGCGGCTCAGGGACTTTATGCGGCTCAGGAAGAGCCACGTGGCCTCATGCGGCTCGAAACAGGCCGATGACAGCTGGCCATAATTATTTCATGTAGCTGGCTATTTAATGCTCTGACATAAAGTGACAGCTCTGACGGCTCTGACATAATGAGGAGACGCGTCAGGCTCCTCAAAAGACGAAAAAAATCTCTGAGACAGTCAGCACAGTCCACGAAATCCAAAAAAGCTTTCTATGCGAACCGCCTACCCTTATGCGGCTGCCACCCTCATGCGGCTGCCACCCTCATGCGGCTGTACTCTCATGCGGCTCGGATTGTGGGGGCTACCCTTATGCAGTTCAGTTGGAGGCCACCCCCATGCGGCTGCCACTCTCATGCGGCTCGGATTGTGGAGGCCACCCTTATGCGGTTCAGTTGGAGG
>JANAVB010000197.1:17420854-17528419 GCA_029216955.1 Iris pallida | reverse complement strand
TATTTTGTTTTTTTTCGTTTTTGGTCTTTTTTAGCAGAAAATAAACCATTTTTTTCCCTTTTTTTATTATTTTTAATTTTTTTCCTTTTTTCTTTTAAATTTTTGAAATTTTGTATTGATCAACTTTTTAAATTTTATGTTGTATTTAAAAAAAATATTAAATTAAAAATTCAATTACATTACATGGTAAACCAAACACATGAATGCAATTTACATTACATTACATGGTTGATTACATGTTTCAACCAAACATAGTAATGTAATTGTAATTCCATTACATTACAAACTCAATTACATTACAAATTCAATTCCATTACGATTACGATTACATTAATGAACCAAACGCAACCTTAATATATAATGTTGGCACATTTCTAACAAATTGAGCTTTTGGGAATATTGATTAAGTAACATACACAAAATTAATAATCAAGATCTTGTGAACATTAATGTAGAAACGTGTATACCTTCTCTCTTCCACACTTGATAAGCTTAAGGAGAGAGTTCCTAAATTCTTTCATAACAGTCATCTCCTGCTCTACATACACCTATGATATTCTCTGATTGTCTGGCCACATCGGAGACGCACTGGGGTTTGTGAGGACACGAAAATCGTATCTTGCTCATCGCAAATCAGTCAGGGGCGGACCCGTGTAGAGTCCAGTGGGGGGCAGTGCCCCCATATTAATTTTTTTTAATCGACAGCACTGCTGCCTCAGCATTCAACAAGTATGGGACAGACGCATGTGGGCCTGCGGCATGTGGTGGGCGGTGGCCCCCACTGAAAAAAAAACACCTACCATTGCCGGAGAAGGTGTAGAGAGGTAGAGGAAGGAGCTATTGCTGAAGAAGATCACGGAAGGTAAATTTCAAAATCAAATTAGGTCAAAGTTAGCCCTTTGTTTGGGGTTGTTTGGAGAGGTTTGTATGTTCAATTTTTAATTATGTACTTTGTTTCTATATGTTCAATTTTGGGGGCATTGTCTCTGAACTCCTTATGATTGTTCCCCGGTAGAATTTCATTTTGGATCCGCCACTGAAATCAGTGCCAGTGCTCCGGGTGACATAAGCCTATTAACTTTCTGCACATCACACAGTCGGAACCCTTTCTGGCTCTCATCCCTGACATACATGGCTCGACGATGCAAGCGAGCAATCCATATGATTAGTTTCTGCTAGCTTCTCCTCTAGAGCTTTTCTATCTAGCAATTATAAGAAATAAAGTTGGGGATCAAACATAACATTCCTTAAATGATCCAGATTCAGAAGTTGAGTTATTTATTAAAATAACTTTGGTAAGGACAATGGTACAATAGTGCAAGAAATTGTGAGATTTGAGTATATGTATGAATTTTGCTCGTTGGTTGCATGAGTCTAAATTAAATGACCAACAAAGTAGATATATCCCTAGTCCCTACCAGCCAACTAGCCTTCTAAGTTTCACGAAACCAAGGCTCTCTCTTGCTCATGGTTATCTTGCCTAAGAAATTTGTCACCGGCAAAGAAGGGACACGTCAGTTGACAACCAGTCAATTAAAATTTGAGAATCTTACGTGGAGCTTCTTTTAGTAAATAGTTCCAACTCTGTATTTAGACTCTGAAATTAAAATATAAAATAAATAAATAATGATACTGAGGCTTGAACTTGGTTCAATGTCCTTAAGACAATATTCGTCCCGCACTGGTGCTTACGGTTTAATAGCGATTGGTTTCCCAGGATACAATGGTTCTTCCCTTCAGTAGCAGCACTTCACACTGTAGGAATTCGTCGAAGCATATTGGTAGCCCCTCTCTCTCTTAGACTTAATACTAGATGATGGATGAATTAATCGTGTGTTTGATTCATTCAAGCACTTGTGCTTTTATAGAAATAAAGAGACACGATGGAAAGGACACACCTTTCCAATAAATAGATTCGTACACCTCTTCAGAGATTCGTTGCCATAGATTCGTTGATAGAAAATAATTAATATTATTATTTACAAATATACATTCACTTTTTCCAACACTTTCTTGTGTTCCATAGTGAAAAGGCTTGGATAAAAACAAAGATGAATATGTATTACCAACAGATTTGATTGACATCTAATAGAGGCATGCTCTTTGGTTATCTATTCAATTATACATAACTAGGAATGCATGACCTTTTCACTCTTTGGCTTAATTTGTCATCAAGGGCGGAGGCAGGAAAAAAATTTAGGGGGGCTAAGTGAAAAAAAATCTGATAACTAAAAAATAAAAAATCTAAAAAAATTGCAACCTGTTGAATCGAACCATAGTTCTTTCTATAAACATCAATTGCCTTAACCATTTATGCTAAGACTTACATCTATTAATGTATTGGTACCTACTCATATTTGTTTTCAAGCTCGGGCTACAGCGCAGGGTAGCCCAGCTTATGCTCCGCCACTGTTTGTCATAGAGATGAATGTAATTTCCCGAGCAAATTGTATCATTTTTTTACCTTTTCGTCCAGACTCTTCAAAGTCTAGAAGAAAATGGAGGGTGCTCCTTAGATGCGTAAGCTTAAACTCCATAACTATAAGTTAGGTCTACCAACCCACCAACATGGCCCTTAGCAGAGCCGAAGGGAAGAATGAGATTCAAACAGCCAACCCCAAAATTTTGGGATAAAGGAAAGAACTAGGATAAGGACAAATATGGATTGAAGATCAGACTCCAGAATGTTCTAATTTGGTTAACCTAAAGGGATAACTGCATATGTCTAAAGGCTGACAAATAAGTAATGGAAAAGTATGAGCGACTGAAAAACCTATATATTTTACAGCCAGAGGTATTACCAGAATATGATTTATCAGCTGCTCCAGATGCGAACACCAGCATCCTGAACAGTTGCTTTGCATCCTCATTTGGAGACCCTAGAGGAGCGGGACTTATAGCACGGCCAACAGGAATTGAAGAAACAAAAGTAGTAGGTCCTGGGGCTTCAGATGACTAGGCTGATAAGCAAAGAGATTTTCAGCTACAAAAGAAATGTCACATTTGCTCAAGCATACATTTGGTATCAAGCAAAGAGCAGTGTTCTAAATGGCGGTTGAGGCGGCAGCTTAGGTAGTCTCTTTTCGTACCACTTTTGCAGTAGGCGGTGGTAGAGTATGCAGCCAACAGAGATTTGGCGGCATAGGCGGACGTGAGGCGCGCGTAGGCGTAGCAATAACGAGATGTTTTGGCCAAAAGGTTTTGCATGCATTATGAGCCTATGGTTCGCTTTTACAAAACTAAAATTTCATAAATATTGTTCTACAACTTAGTTATGCATGAAAAATCCTTAAAATATGCATATATTAGGCAAAAATTAGTGGTGAAATAGAAAAAAAAATCAGACACTCCCCGCCGGACACCAGCCTACCGCCGTTTAGAACCTTGGCAAAGATAGGAAGTAGTATTAATATAGCTGTGTAGATACGACCCATAGAAAAATTATACGAACGACTGCAGTGAGATTACAGAAGACCAATTGTTAATACATTGATTATGTTTTATTGCCAAACTTGTAGCAGGTGCAGAATGTTGGAATCAAATGCTAGAAGAACTACACTAGCTAGCTGCTGCTGTAAGAAGGAAATGGGACAGAAAAGAATTAAGAGAGAAGAGATATGGAAAGGAGAATTCTTTGTATTGCTAAAAGCTTGTGTGTTCAAAGTGAACAAAGCAACAGCCTTATATAGGCCTTCATTCAACCGTTACAAAGAAGGGAAAAATTCAAATGAACCTATTCTTTAGCAATAGTCACATGAATGGTTCAAAAGAACCGTTTGAATTATTTCTAACATGTCCCCTTAATTCAAACATATTTTACTATATCCATTGCATTTCTGAATTTATTAGACTTGTCTTCAGCTAGAGCCTTTGTGAAGGTATCAGCTACTTGGTCATTTGTGTTGCAGTGCTTCAGTTCAACTTATCCTTTATGCACAATCTCACGGATGAAGTGATGGCGAGTCTCTATATGCTTGGTTCTTCCTTGATGAACTGGATTTTTAGACATTACAATTGTTGATTTGTTGTCGCAGTAAATTGTAGATGCTCCAGCTTGATGAAAGTCCAAATCTTCTAAAATCCTTTGCATCCAAATTGCTTGACAAACAGTAGAAGATGCTGCAATATAATCTGCTTCTAATGAAAATAACACCGTCGTGTCTTGCTTCTTTGACATCCAGCAAACAGCTCCAAATCCAAGATTGAACAAAAATCCAGTAGTGCTTTTCCTATCGTCCATTGACACTGCCTAATCACTGTCACAATAGCCATTCAAATTAATGTTAGAAACACGATAATACCAAATACCATAACCTATGGTTCCACGGATATATCGTAAAATCCGTTTAGCAGCACCAAGATGATGTTTTGTTGGCCTGTGCATAAACCTCGATACCAAACTGACAGAGGACATAATGTCAGGACGACTATGTGTCAAGTACATAAGTCCGCCAATGATGCTTCAAAAATATTTGGGATCTACATCTTCAGTTCCATCTGCAAGACATAACTTCTCACAAGCATTCATTGGTGTGTTAGAAACCTTGCAATTCATTACTTGAAACTTTTTTAGAAGATCATGTCTACTTTTCTTGTGATAAAAATATGTCTTCTTTGGTTTGCTTAATCTCCAAACCCAAGAAGTAGTGTAAAAGACCTAAGTCAGTCATTTCAAATTCATGCATCATTTGCATTTTGAATTCATCAATCATGGTCTTTGAAGATCCAGTATAAATTACGTCATCAACATAAAGACATACAATGAGGATATCCTTACCATTTTTTTTCAAATACAATGTTGGTTCATTATGGCTTCTTTGAAAACCAGTTTGACAAAAATATCTGTCTATTTTTCTATACCAAGCTCTTGGTGCTTGTTTTAGTCCATAAAACGCTTTCTTTAGCTTATAGACTTTTTCCTCTTTTCCTTGCACAACAAATCCTTCTGACTGGTTAACAAATACCTTTTCTAAAAATCACCATTCAAAAAAGCAGATTTAATTAACATCAAACTGATAAACAAGCTATTTCATTTGTTCAGCAACTGCCAAAATAATTATAACGGTTTCTAATCTAGCAGCAACAGGTGAAAATATTTCATAGAAATCTATAACTGGTTGTTGCGCATACCCTTTAGCAACAAGCATCACCTTATACTTGTTTATGCTGCCATCAGCATTTACCTTTGTTTTGAAGATCTACTTCAGCCCAATTGGTTTTTTATCTTGTGGCAAATCCACCAACTCCAATGTGTGATTTTTTTCGATAGATGCAATTTCCTCTTTCATAAAATGATTCCATTCTACAGATCGAGCTGCCTCTTCATAAGAAGTAGGTTCTGCAGCTGTTAAAGCAAAGCTGCAAGATTCATATGTCTATTAAGGATCTTATCTTTCTTGGCGGAGTTTCTGATTCTGGAGTTGTGGGACAGCTTGTAGTGCCTTGTGTTAATTAGAGGTGCAGGAAGTGACTCTGATTCATTCAAGTCTTCTTGTGGGGAGCGAGTCGTCTCTCCTTCTTCATATTGCATATCAACCTGATCATTTTCAATCCACTTCCAAAAATTATTTTCATAACATACTTCTATACTAATTATGAATTCCTTAGATATAGGATTATACAATCGATATCCTTTAATTTCATCACTATATCCAATAAAAATATATTTGACACTTTTCTCATCTAGCTTATGTCATTTTCGAGAATTGACATGAGCATATGCAAGTGAGCCAAAAACTTTAAAATAATTTACATTGGGTTTCTTACCAGACCATGCTTCTAAAGGAGTTCGATTCTGTACTACTTTTGTAGGAGATCAATTTAAAAGGAAGACTGAAGTGTGCACTGCTTCCGGCCAGAACTCATTTGGAAGATGCTTGCCCTTTAACATGCTTCTGGCCATCTCAACTATGGTCCTATTTTTTCGTTCACAACTTCATTTTGCTCTCGAGTGTAGCTTGCAGTCAAATGCCTGTGTATGCCATTAGCTTGATAAAAAAAAAATTTAATTCTTTGGATATAAATTCTCCCCCATGATCCGTTCTCAAAGTTTTTATAAAGTAACCACTTTGCTTATCAACATAAGATTTGAATAGTTGGAATTTAGAAAATGTCTCAGATTTGTACTTTAGAAAATAAATCCAACTCATTCTACTAAAGTCATCAATAAATAAAAGAAAATACTTACATCCGCCTAATGAAGGAGTTCTCATTGGACCGCAAATATCTGCATGGATTGACTGAAGTGGCATTCTTGCTCGCCATCCTGACTTAACAGAAAATGATGCTCTATGTAGCTTGCCATAGATGCATCCTTCACATATACCATCTACATTCTCAATGCAAGGTAAGCCGTCTACCATTTTTTTATTCAATAACTTTAAATCATTAAAATACAAGTGTCCATAACGTAAATGCCATAACCAAGAATCATTGTTAATATTGACAGATAAAGCATGATCCAAGATAAGAAAATTTGAGTGGAAACATCTTTTTAGTAGTATCTTTACTAATAATTCTACCAGACTTGGTATTACGAATTTCACATGTGTTATTCAAAAACGTAATTGAATAGCCCTTTTGAGCTAATTGTCCAATAATTAAAAGATTGTGAATTAAGCCAGGAATATAAAGAACATCGTGAATTTGCTTTTCAATTCTTGATTTAGTTCTCACTGCAATGTCCGCTTGAACCTGTTTTTCATCTCCAAGTTGTACTTGCAGTTTCATCGATTCATTGATGTTTTTAAAGACTCCTTTCATACCTGTCATATGACTACCTGCAACCACTATCCAACAACCATATATCATTAGTATTTTCTTTAGCATTAAGACAAGTCACAAAAAGATTAGCATCTTCATTTATTTCTTCAACTGCATTGGCTTGATGCTTCTCTTTTTTCCAATAATATCGCTCAATATGACCATACTTGTTACAATAATGAAATTGAATATTTGAGTTGTAGTTACCTTTCCAATTGGTCGAATCTCCTTTACCTTTGTAGTTATTTGAGTCTCCTTAATCATTATGATTCCATCTGCCTCAGTCTCGATCACTACCTCGACCACGGTATCAACTTATTCCTTGATAACCATCTCTTCCTCGATGTGTTCCTGAGTTTTCAACTCTTGTTTGAAATGCACTTTCAACGCTCTTTTCTGCTCACTACCAGAATAAGTCATTTTGGCTACGTAATTAGCGACGCTTGACGAAAACGTCGCTATATTTTGACAATTTAGCGACGTTACTATATAACGTCGCAAGACGTCACTATTAGCGACGTTCGGCGACGTATAATGACTACGTTTTGTATTAAAAGACATACGTCGCGGATATGTCGGTAAACGTCGCTAATGTCACTAATATTAGCGACATTTACCGACGTATCATAGTGTCATCGCTAAATTGAAAATATAGGGCACGTTTGAGTTTTCATTCCCTCCATTATTTCGATCCCTTCCCACCAAACCCCGATCCCTCGGCGACCCCTCGACCCCCTCGACCCCCGACCCTCCGTAACCCTCGGCGACCCCCTCCGGTCCTCGGCGACCTCCTCCCCCCTCAGCGACCCCCTCTCCCCTCGGCTCCCCCTCGACGACCCCCTCTGCGACCCTCGACGATCCCCTCCGGCCCTTTGCTCCCCCTCGACGACACGCTAGCCTCCGTCTCCAGCTCCCCTCCGTCTCCAGCTCCCCACCGACGACCCCCTCCCCTGTCGACGATCCGCTCCTTCGACCAGGTAAACTCTAACCCACCCCCGCCACCGGATCACCCCCTCGCTGGCCGGCACACCCTACCCCCGCCACCGGAGCACACCCCTAACCTCGACCGGCCAACGCACCCTACCGGCATACCTCCTCTCTCTCTCTCCACTACCCCCCTACCCCCGCCACCGGAGCACCCCCCCGCGACCGGCCGGCGCACCCCCCTATCGGCATATCGGCACACCCCAGCCACCGGAGCACCCGCCCCCCGCGACCGACGTACCCCCCGCCCCCTCCCCCCAAGGTTTATCCGGTCGGCCCGATTCTCTCGCTCGATTCTCTCACCGGTGGGGGCGGCCGGGGAGAGACTGTACCCTATGGCTTGAAACCAACCGGAGAGGATACTCTGAGAGATCCATCTGAGTAGGACGTATACTCTGAGAGATCACCTTTACAAGAATGATATCAGTAGTGGGATTGAGTGTTGGAGGAGATATTATCAGAGTATAGGTCCTACTCAGATGGGTCTCTCACCGTTACTATTTTTTTCTAACAGCATGGTGGATGTGCTCCATCAACAGATTCTTGCTCTGAGCTAAAACTTTACCCCGGAGCTTAAGTGGACATCATTCGTGTAGAGCTCGAGTGAGAGGTTCCTGACAGCATGATGGTCTCCTTTGTTAAATATTCGTGCTCGTCCCACAACCAATCAAATTTTTTATTTCTAATCTCTTGAATATGAAGCTCTGCTTTACATTTGGCTCTACCTTCTGGTATATAAGAACCAAATGTGAAAAAGAGTTTCATATTCAAGATATTAGAAATGAAGAAATTTTCGATTGGTTGTGGGACGAGCAAGAATCCTTTGACAAAGGAGACCACCATGCTGTCAGAAACCTCTCGCTCGAGCTCTACTCAAGGATGTCCACTCGAGCTCCGGGACAAAGGATTGATCTGAGTGGATTTTTGGACAGAGATGACGAAGAAGATGGCTGCCAAAGCTTATGTAAGTTTTCTAATTCTTTATATAAGTGTTGTAGCCATCAAAATCCCAAATTGGCTATCTAGATTAGAGTAATAAATCTGACTAGTTATGCTAGGTCTTTCAACCACAGTCATAAACAGTACGAGGATGAGATTGGTGCAGTAGCAGCACCAGATGTGTCTGTCCGCGACGAGCTACTACGACGGATCCAGGAGCAGCACCGAATGTCCATGGGCGAGAGGTTGAGATTGGTGCAGAATTCGTTAGCTGATAGCAGTACGAGGATGTTATCTACTATGGATATCTACCACCAGCGATGTTTGTGTGTAGACTTGGATATTTGTTGGTTGTGGCATGTAAACTTTGGTTATTTGGTTGTAGACTTGGTTATTTGGTGTATAGACTTGGTTATTTGTTGTGCTATAGAATTGGATATTTGTTTACTTGGTTAGTTGGTTTATAGACTTGGATATTTGTTTGTGTTGATTGACATATTGTGTTATGCTGTTGTGATTTACCGGTGTTGAGTGTTCCACCGAAGAGGTCGGCGAACCAAGGCATTCAAAAAAATTATGTTTATTGTTATTTAAACTGCAGGGAAAAAAATGTGATTCTGTGAAAAAATTTAGATTCTGTGATTTATTTTTTATTTCTGCCAAATTTAGCAACGTTTACCGACGCTTACCGATGCAATATGACGTCGGTAAACGTCGCTACATTTTTTTCTGCCAAATTTGGCGAGCGAGAGTCGGTAAACGTCGCTTGTTTAAGCAACGTTTACCGACATTACAAATGTCGCTACATTATCGACGTTACGACGGTAAATGTCGCTATATTACCGACGTTTATAAGCGTCGGTAAACGTCGGTAAGTCCGACGATTAGCGACGTCTTATCAATCAGCGACTAGGATTTCTGCGACAAGAATAAAACGTCGCTAAATACGTCAGAATTTGTATTTAGCGACGTTTATACCACTTTAGCGATGTTTTGTGCCGTCGCTAATTTGACATATTCTAGTTGTGGCTGTCCTATTTAATCTTTGATCATGTGCTAGAAGAGAACTTGTTAGTGCACTAAAAGAATACGTAGATAAATCTTTTGATTCCTCTATTGCAGTTACCACATGATCAAACTTAGGAACAAGAGTTCTCAAAACCTTTTCTACTACCTTGTTATCATTAAGCTCTTCACCAAGACACTACCAAAATATCTCATATTAGCGACGCCAAACGACGTCGCTAAACAGCCACAAAATGTCGCTAACTGAAAACAACGACATAATTAGTGACATTTCGGGCATGTCGCGTTATTCATAGTCGCTATTAGCAAAAATGTCGCTATTCGTCGCCATAGCGACGTAGATCGACGACGCACTACGTCGCTAGTATTAGCGACTTTTAGCGATAACACCGTTGCTAATTAGCGACGTAACCTTTCGTTGCTAATTGTCGCTGTCCGTTCAGATTTTAGCGACGTTAAATGAGTGATTAGCGACGTTGTCCGACTCCATATATGAGAATTTTTTGGTTGCCACATCATATTTTAGTCACGTTTAGCGACATTACGATACTTGAATACCGATGTCCAGATACTAGATTAGCTGACCTGTACAGTTTGCCACGTCAATGAATCTGCGACGTTCTGCGACGATTAGCGACATTTGGTTCTCAGGTTTGCGGCGTTCTAGCGACGTAAGTGTGCATCGTGACCGTCGCTGATTCCAAAAGAATTGTAAAAAAATAGCCGGCAGTATGCATTTCACATAAATTACAGTTACATTAAAAACATTGTATACCTGCATTTAGAGTTTCAGTTTAAAAATAATAGACCCGGAGCAACCCTCCGTAGAATTCCCTGGGTTCGTCGACCCCTTCGGTGGAACACTCAACACCGGTAATCCAATATAGAGACAAATAATAATGTACTACCAATAATCAAATAAATATAATCGAACGGAAGAAGATAAGAAATAATCGGGTGGTACAAATCCACTACCAAACGAACGGCTATAAAGTACGTCCGATAATATTCAACATAACATAACACAAATAGTCATACCGGGATAAAAATAAATACATAAACCAACAAAATAAAGACCCAACAAGGGTCACCAAAACAATAAATGAAAATAAGTCCATAAAGGACTACGCCTGGTCAGGATGAGGAGGAGGAGGAAGAGTAGGCAGTGCCTGCACCTGGGACACCAGGAACCTATACTGCTCCGGGGTCAACATCACCTGTGACGACCCATCAGTAGGAGGAAGAGGGGGCAGTGGGTCGCTGCAGTCGGTGTGGATGCCGAAGCATGACATGAAAGTGTTCGCTCCATGGACAGCAACCGAGAGTTGGTGGACGCCATAACAGCCGCTAGCCTCGAAACCTGTCGCCAATGGCCGTCTGTGTCCCCTGTACCGCCTGTACGGCACGATCCGTCCTCTCGCCCGTCTTCCTAATGGAGCGCTTGAGCATATCAAATGTGCGGTGAGGGCCGCATCATCCGTCTACAGCTGAGACTGGGGCTGCTCCATCCTCCGCACAGTTGTCACGCAGCTCAGTAAGCTGGCGACAGAGTTCCCCCACTCAGACCGAATTCTCTGAGGGATGTGAGGAATGCACACTGGCAGAGGGGCTCTGGATGACTGCGTCACCACAAAGGCGTCGTAGGATCCCGTACCATAGTACGTACCCTCCTGAAGACCACCAACGATGGTCATCCAGAGCTCATCCATCGTTCGAGTCGGAGGGGGTTGCGCGAAAGTACCAGCCCCCCTCCGCAGATGTACTAGTAAACTCACGCTCTAGCCTAAGATACTCACCAGAAAAGTATGAATCTCGATAAGCATAATATTTACTACCAACCTAGTTGTTCCACATCTATGGATATATTGTATATTTCTTACGTTATAATAAAGTTAGTGACACATAAAGTAATACTTACATAGCTCTGCGTGGCCCGATCATCGATGAGCTTTTCGTCCTTCCGATGGGTAGCCAGGAAGACTGTCACCATGTTGGAGTTCGCACCCTTCTTTACCTGTTACAATAAATATTGTCATTGAAATTAAACATTTTATTACTACTTTCATTAAAATAATATATTACGGTAAAATATGTACCAGGCGACGAAAATGTTCCGTCATGGGAATCGAGCCACCACACCACTTCGCTGCTTTCGTCCTAGCCACCTTCGCCTTCTCCGACCGTTTCTTGTACCTAGGAGCGTCGAATCTAGCCTTCATGGCAGTCCACTGCTCGGATGTGATCCAACCTTGGATCCCTTTTCTGGAACGATCTCGAGCCTTCTGGTCGTCGATCGCATCCCGGATCAACTTGGCGGCAACGGCAGGAAATTGCTTCTCAATCATCTCATTCCGGTGCGGTGGATAAATATGTTTTCTACAAGAATTAAATTAGTTAGCTATACAATATGCATAAAATATGATTTATACTAAATAATATACTTTAGTTACCTTGAAGTGGGCAAACCAGAATGCTTTCCTCTCGTCCGAGGCATCCGAGTAGTTGATCCAAGGCCTGCCGTAGTTGGACCTCAGAAATAGCCCCAATGCCCTCGGAACTGACGGGGGACGATATCTACACAACGATAATTAAATTCATTAACATATAGATAAAAGTATGAATAAATGTTAACTAATTAACTTATTTGTAGGCCCGTCGGACCAAATCTCCATCATCGTCTCGTCCGGAGGGGAGCATGGAGGATCGCTCGGATCATATGTAGATGGCGTAGGTGCGACCTCCTCCACCCGCTCCACCGTCTCCATAGTGTCGTCAGCTGGAGGATACTGCTGGACGGGCTAGGATCAGGCCTGGAACTGTCCGTCCTAAGAGTGCCACGTACCGTCGACGCAGACGGAGATCCGAGTGGCTGGTACACTGGAGTACTATGAGACGAGGGACCGGCACTGTCATCCACTAACGGAGTACCACTCCGTCCACCGGTGAAAGCTCTACCTCTGCGGGATACTCCTCTACTGCCATGGGGGTACGATCCTCTGTGTCCTGCCATACCTGATAGAAATAGATATCTACAAGATAATAATCATGCATTTAATATATCATAGGTTATAAAGATAGACCCGAAGCAACTCTTTGTTGAATTTGTAGATAATAAACATGCATTTAACATATCACATTTTATAAAAATAGACCCGGAGCAACCCTCCATTGAATTTCTAGTAATAACCAAGTCTAGATAATAAACTCTATAAACATCCAGAAACTTCCAGAAAGTAAAAAAACATCCAGAAATATCCAGAAAGTAAAATAAACATCCAGAAAGTAAAATTAACATCCAAGTCTAGAATAACATCCAGAAAGATCAATATCCAGAGGAGGTGGATCAACATCCAAGTCTAGATAATAACATCCAAAAAGATCAACATCCAGAAAGATCAATAAGTCTACTGTCCTCTACGCAGGCGCAAAGAGATCTCCTCCTCAGCCACTGCACATAAGTAGGATCCACGCTAGCAAGATCAATATCCACAGGAGATGGATGACTGGAACTCTCGGTGCAACTGCCCTCTGGTGTCACCTCCTCTTTCACAGCAATCTCGGCTTTAGGAATCATTCCTCCTTAATAGTAGGAGAAAGTTCTTCCTTGATCGTCATCTCTGCAGTAGGTACCACTAACGACTCAGCAGGAGGAAGCACTACCTCCTCAGCAGCAGACGCCTCTCTCAAACGACGTCCTGGGTCATGGGTGTCATCTGGTAAGATCGATGGAAACATAGAGAATAATTAAGTATAAACAAAATGAAATATTAGACGTGTAATGTGGAAGATATTTTATATTTTATTTTACTTTCAATTATCTTCTGAAAATTCATCTTCTTCGTCCTTCGCGTCCTCATCTTCCTCTTCCTCTCATCTCGCTTTCATCTACTTCGTTTTCCTCTTCGGATACTTTACCTCTTCTACACGATTAGGCGTGTAATATGGAACTTTCATTATGTCCACGTCAACTGTATTTGTTACGAGAGGTAGTCGTCCTCCTGATAAGCTATTTCGTCAATATCGTAGGTATTTCTGGCTTTAGTCTTGCATATTGTCCACCAGTCCAACCTAGTTGTTCCCCGTCTAGGATAAGTAGTAAAATAAACTAGTTGAGCCTGACTTGTTAGGACAAATGGTTCGTATCCTTGATATCGACGACAATAGTTAATATCCACAAGACCATGCTTGTCAATTTTCCCATCTTGATCTTCGTCAGATCGAGAAGTAATTACTGGTCCGGACCGTGCTTGTGGTATTTCTTATATATATATATATATATATATATATATATATATATATATATATAATATATATATATATATAAGAGATAGGGTTGTGTCGTGTTAGCGTGTGTGTGTGTCTGCGTGTCTGTGTCGTGTGTGTGTGTCTGTGTGTATCGTGTCAGCGTGGTGTGTGTGCGTGTCGTGTCTGGGAAAGGGAGATAGGGTTAGGGTTATACTTTCCTTGGTCAGGTCGGGATCGCCGGGAAGGGGGCGAGGAGGATGTCGACGGCGGGCAGAGTAAGAGGGGGCCGTCGGGGAGAGGGGGTTGCAGGAGGGAGGGGGTCACCGAGGAGGGGGTAGCCGGAGGGAGGTGGTCGCCGGAAGGAGGGGGTCGTCGGAGAGGAGAGGGAAAGGGGGAGAGAAATTTAGGGAGCGGGAGATTGAAAACTTTGGGTGAAAGAAAATAAAAATCGATCGGTTGGAACCCTATATGAAACATTTTAGCGACATCCGTAAAAGACGTTGCTAAACTTGTTGTTCAATAAACAACTGGTGACGTACCTAATATGGAGTCGCAAAACGTCGCTGAGTTAAAAAATAGTGACGTTCTGCGACTAGACCGCGACATCAGCTTTCCAAACCATAATGTGTGTCACTAACGGTCGCTAAACGTCGCTGATAGTGATGTTCAACGACGTCTTTATATAACGTCGCTAAATACACAAAAATTACCGATGTATATAACTGGCGTCGCTAAATTTGTCGCCAATATGACTTATTTTGGTAGTGATATATATATATATATATATATATATATATATATATATATATATATATATATATATATATATATATATATATATAAAATATATATATATATTTGTTATATATATAAAAATATATATATAAAAATATATATAATATATATATATATATATATATATATATATATATATATATATATATATATATATATATATATATATATATATATATCACTACAAAAATATGGCAAATTAGCGACTGACCTAGCGACTGACAATAGTTAGTCGCTAGACCAGCGACTAAATAGCGACTGAAAATTTATGAATTCGTAATTCAATTCATTGAATGTCGATTTTTTGTCACTAAAACGTCGGAGCTATATAATAATTTTTATAGCGACTAATTATTTTCGTCGGTAATTAGTTGATGGCTCGAATTTCTAAATATCAACTATCCAGTAACTAAAATTTTCGTCATTGGGTTAGCAGTAGAAGCAACCCTTTTTCATTTCCAAATATTTGATCCCTCCAATTTCAGCTTTCTTTCCCCCAAAATTTTGCCCTCTTCGAGATCAACTCATGCTGCACCTCCAAGGCTCCAACCACCACCAACTCTTCTTTCAACCTCTTCATCTCTTAATCAATCTCTCGAAAATAAGACACAGGAGGAGCAGCAGCACCTTCACTGACAACGCCTCCACCGTCTTCGACAAGACCTACAAGATCCTCCCCGACTGGGCTATGGTCGTGTCTACACCATCGTCGTCGTCATCTGCACCTTCGTCTCCTTCGTCGGCGTCGACGGGTCCGAAGGGAGGCTGCTCGTCACAACCGCAGCCGGAGGCGGCGACGGCGCGCCGGTCAGCATCGAACAAAAGTTCCTCGCGCTCGAAGAAGGCACCAAGTCCGTCAACATGTGCCTCTCCTTTGTACGGCGGCCTCAACCCACAGCGAGTGAGGAACAAAAGTTCCTCGTGCTCGCACTTCGTCATCCATGACGTCATAGACTAGGAGAGGTTCGACGGCCTCACCAAGCTCCACCTCCTTTTTCGAACACTCCGACCCTCGGGAGGCCTCCCAAATAGCCATGGACCTTCTCTCCCAGCTGGACTCCATCCAGGTCTAGATTTTGATCTTCCTTTTGGTGAATTTTTTTCTTGGGATTGATTTTTTATAGTTGACATGGTTCTCTTTTTATGCAGAGTCGTGACCCGATGATCCGCTAGGGGAAGTAGTCGAATGGGAATGGGTGAGGAGAGCGAAGCTGTCGGGTGTGGAAGGAGACGTACAAGAGTGAGATTTGCTGAGAAATAGAAATGGAGGTGAGGTGTTCGACGAATTGTTCGAGAGGGTTTTACGAGTTAGGCAAGGAGATGAGACTCTCTACACTGTTGCCTGTGACGATGGAGCCTGTTAGGAGCAACATTCAGGATCAGGCAGCTGTAGCCCCTGACCCTTCATGTCGATTCCATCCTCTCGACGGGACTTCAAAGCAGAGGCCCCCGACTCCTCAGCCGACTTCGTCCGTCGATTTTAGGTAATTTTTTATAAATTTCTGTTGGATGAAAAAAAGGGTTTGTTCCCTGAATAAACACGAGTGCAAAACTATGCTTGTTAGTGCCAGAACAATGCAGGTTAACAACACTATCAAAATAACAAATGATATGTAAACTAGCTTACCTAAGGGAGTAAAGTTGTAAAACTCTTACACTATTCTGTATTCATATTTTCAGTAAGTACAACAGATGATAACACAATTTAGTAAGATCCATGAGCTGACACTATTCTGTATTCATATTTTTCATTAACTCTTACACTATTGAGCATATATTATACTGATACTGAGCTGTTTAAGTTTAAAATCAGAGGCCCTTCAGTATAGAATTCGTCAAATAACATTATTCGTAACACTACCAAACAAATCACAGAGCAAAAAACTAGTGAGGACTACTAAACATCAACATGAAGTATATAGTTCAATAGAAAAGCATACTTCAAAACTGGTTTATTGCTCTATAGAAAAGCATACTTCTATTGAACATATGGAATAATAGCCCTATTGCAGGTTTATAGAGCAAATGATAATAGCCCAGTCACCATTTGTTCAATAGAAAAACATACTTCTTCTGGTTTATTGCTCTTTAGAGTCTAGTCACCATTTGTGACTGGTTTAGAACTATAAACCTGGAAAAAGAAGAAGTATGCTTTTCTATTGAACAAATGGTGACTGGGCTATTATTATTTGCTCTATAAACCTGGAATAATAGAAGTAAATCTCACTCTTTTCTATGGAATAATAGCCCTATTGCTCTATAGAAAAGCATACTTCTATTGAACATATGGAATAATAGCCATATTGCAACAGGTTTATTGAACTAATGGTGACTGGGCTATATAGTTCTAAGTTTGTATATAAAAAAGAAGAAGTATGATTTTCTATTGAACAAATGGTGACTGGGCTAAGTTGAGGTCCTATATGTGGATGAAGATGAACACATCAAAAGTAGTATATACAACAGTGGAGTAGTTTGTAGATTATTGAGATGCCCATACTTTTTTGTATATCAGAAGAGGCCTCTTTAGAGTCCTATAACCTCAGAAAAGTAGCAGTTCATGAAGATTACTAGTATAAACATTACAACATATAGCTACAGGGATCAAAAGCATTCAAAATCATAAATATCCGAACAATGACCAATAGTTGTACAAATTTTGTGCTTCTAATCAAGAAACCCACCAGTGCCATTAAATTCCTCCAATATAACAAAACATGCATGGCCCATGAGAAACATAGCATCCAGAAACAATAGCACAAGCAATGTACTAGAGATGGCTAGGTAATGCTTCCGTTCAAAGTGGAAAACTCTAGATATCATGCATGCTGCACATATACATATTTATGAAAGTTCTGTTTTATTCTATTATCCGTGTGTTCATCACTCTATGGAGTTCTCTAACAGGAGGGTCATTGGGATAGGTGTATTGGGGCACAAAAACTGATCAAATACTTTCTTACTCTTTATGTATATTTTTTCAACCTAGCATTGTGGCTGTGGAGCATATGCATTCATCAAGTTAGGTGAGAAGAGAAAAATATGCTCACCCCTGAAGTTATCTTTTGTAACCGATTGTACTTTGCATATAAAACTATTTGTATATCCATTTAGGATGCATGTCTTGCTAATATTATTAACAAAGACTTGTTCTCTATTTTTCCTCTCTTCATTCGTTAGAGCTCTCCTTTACTGATATTTTATTTTTATCTTAAAGTTGCGTAATATAGATATTGGTTTTCTTCTTCCTATTTCAGGCTTCATGTGATACTTGGAGATATAGAAGAAATCATCACTACAGTAGAGATTGATGTTGAAATTTATAAAGAAATTGTTCAGGTAAGCAATATTTTGTTTCAGTACTACGTCTTAGTAAACTGTGTGAAGGTGGAATATAAATATTAATATGCACTGGATTTATTGACACGAATTAAATTGGAACATTCGTTTTAAATTTTATT
Organism: Iris pallida; assembly: GCA_029216955.1. Lineage (NCBI taxonomy): Eukaryota > Viridiplantae > Streptophyta > Magnoliopsida > Asparagales > Iridaceae > Iris > Iris pallida. The sequence goes on along the minus strand of JANAVB010000197.1, from coordinate 17,510,207 downwards.
TTCTTGTGTAAAAATGATTTTTTTAGAAGGAAGTGAGTAGAAGTTTATAAGAATGAAGGTTGTTAAACAGTACTATTATTATCTTTGGAGGTTTGTAAGATATAGTGCTCTGATTTTCTGAGGTGCAACAAAAAAAAACTGAACACTCCTCCCTGTGAAAGTCTCCCTGTCTACGTTTGATACAACAGGCCATCTGTGTGCAGAACTTAATAGGAAGTTGCATTCATCTTGGTTTCCTTGTTTCAACTTCATCGAGGAGTATATTCTAGAAAATATTATTTTTTTCTAGGCCAATACCAGGCTAGCCATAAGTTTCCTTCCGGACATGTCATTTTTTGTTTCCTTCCGAACATGTTTTCTTCAACAACTGGGCTGGTTCATCCTTCAATCTTCGCTAATACAATGTTTTCTCTTATGGTTAGCCTTGGTGTGGGACATTGAACCTCTCTAAACCAGTTGTTACACCTATAACCTCCAAATCCCAAAGTCTTGGTTGGCCTCTCTTCATTTTGCTTCTTTACTATGCCAAGCTTCCAACAATAAAATGATCTTTTGGATTTTGACTGTTGATCTATAAAATTTCCTTGACAGAGCTGATATTTTGTCATAAAGTAGTCAAATAACACACAACTTGTACTATTTGGCATCTTGTTTTAAAGTTGGAACACTCGACCCACTAATATTAGCAGGTGGCCCTTAAAGGTAAGCGTGTCTAGATCATCCAAACCATCTGCTAGTTGTGTTCAGATTATACTGCTGCCTAGCCATTCACCTAGGCCCAGCACCTGCAGACACAATGCCATATTGCCTAACGTCTGAACCTATTTTGGGTGTTAGGCACCTGCTTAAGCCTGGCCTTAACCCTCCTAGGTCGCCTAGGTACCATATTTGTCCGTCTACCGCCCATGAATATGAATGATGATTAGTTACACTAGATAGTTTCATGTTAACATTTATCTGATATGGCAGGCATAATCCATTGCACAATAAATTTAATAGTTAAATGTCACTTGACAAGGTAACTTAATATATAAAGCCTCTCTTAATGCTTTTGGAATTGAAGTATATCTTAATTAAGTTACTTTATGTGTCTTATGCTAGTGAGAGAAGAAAGTAGTTCACGCCTTTTAAATAATGTGGTGTGCTGAACTTGTTGTCAACTGCAATTTTAAGTCAAACAGCACAAGCATGTTGCCATAAAGGAACATAATATTTACCATCAAATGTTTAATTTTTACTACATGTAGGTGTATGACAGAAAGGATTAAAGAAGCCCACTGAAATAAACCTTCAATGATGATGCTCTTTCTAGGTGAACATAGTTGTAACTATATTTGCTATTTTCTTTCCAGCCTAACTTAGCCATGTCTATTTTATGTTATTTTTATTTATAGAGTTCTTTCCAGCCTAACTTAGCCATGCCCTAGGGGGATGAACTTTTGTCAGTCAATGGTGTGGATGTGAAGCAGAAGTCAGCATTTGATGTCTCCACTCTGCTGCAAGGCCCGAAGGAAACATGTGTGACAATTGAGGTATTAATTTCAATGCCAATGGGTGTCATTAATTTTATTCGAACTTCTGATAATACTCCACAGTAAAACATACATGTAGGTTGGCAATTGGACAACAAATTCAAATCCATATTTTTAACTGTGGTTTGGCGATTGGACAACAAATTCAAATCCATAGGATATGACCTGTAGTTGGTCCTCTCCTTTTTTATACAAATATGGGCTTTCAATGCTGATTTGATGTCTGTTTTCTATAACCTCTCTTCCATCCATGTTTTTTTTTCCTGCATAACTACAAGAGTTGATGGTTATTATGGTAACCTTGATACTTGATACATGCTGCTGTTGCCTGCAAATTCTGGGTGTATATATGCTGCCTGGATATTTGTTGAGTATCCAACAGTATTCTGTATTTTACATTTTGCAGAATTCTACATTTTGGTTCTTGTGTAGTATGTGGGTATCAGTTTTGAGTACCCAGGTTTCTTGAGTCACTTCATGATGGATACTTGGATTTGAGTATAGTTTTTAGTATTAACTTCTACTTTTGAGTACCCTGATTTTTTAAGTATTAACTTTTCTTTGAGTATCACTGGATTTGAGTATAGTTTTGTTTGGGCTTTGAGTATCACTTGGATTTATGGGAAAATTGTTGCCTGGATCCTTGTATGCTGCCCTCTGTATGCAGTATCTGATTTTGCATACTTCATGGCCTATGATGAGTGGATTATCACTTTGGCTTTAACTTTTGTTTGAGTATCGCTCTGGTTTTGAGTATCATTGGGGAAATTTGTAACTATGCTTTCCTTTGTATGTTGTCTTTAACTTTTGTTTCAGTATCATTATGGTTTTGAGTATCAGTGGGTTAAGTATATAGTTTGAGTCTGACGTGGCTTTTATATTTTTGTCAACATGGGTGATTGGAATGTTGCAGCTTTCGTACGTACGATGATATATGAACTCTGCACACAAATCTCTGACTCAAATTTTCATATATTAAGATTTAATTTTTTTTAGTTATTACATTAATAAGCTTGATCATATGGAAGTACTTTTCTTACTTTTTGAGCATGCTTCATATGTTTTTTTTTCCTGCCGTTATATGTTTGATTCAATTTGCTGCTTCTATTTTGGTGATATGATGAAAACATGTGCCTACTTTTGAGATACTTTGATTAGGTTATTAGTCTGAGCCATATGGAGATACTAATGTTGCTACCTGGGTGTATCTTGATGGCCTAAAACAGATGAGTGATCTTAAAGAAGAAGGTCTGAGTGAAGGTCGGGATCAAACTCATGATAAAGATGATGGGAGAGGAAAGAGCGGTAGCGTGTACGGTACCGGGTCGTTAGCATCGCAACCGTCGATATATTTTCGAGCTCTTCCACCTGCACAGCCTACTACCAATCCATGCTACTCCTTCTACTGGCATTCTTACTTTGTGAATGTTGTACTAGTTTATCTTTTTGTATGGATAGTGTATGGTTGATGTTGGACATATTGGACATGACTATGATATATATTCCTTAGTTTTTATGTTTATGTACTTTGTGTATGTTATTGTTTTTGTTTATATCATTGGTAATTATTGTGGTGCTAAAAGTTATTTGTATTGTATTTATGTGTGTTGTGAACTTGTTTATATTAGTCTTACAGGATGTTCATAGCATGATTCCTATAAAACTGGGAAAACTAAATAATTCAGCGATGGAATAGCGACTAATCGGCGACTAAAAAAAATTAAAAAATAATAGAAGTGACTAACCAGCGATAATTAAGCGACTACCTTGCGACTAACCAACAACTAACCAGGTCAGTCGCTAGATATCAACTATAACCATTATAATCGTAAGTTTATCGCAATGTAGTCGCAAATTCGTCGCTGATTCAGCGACTAATTGCTTAGTCGATAGTTAGTCGCTATTTTTAGTCGCTATTTCAGTCGACAGTTAGTCGCTGTAGCGACTAACTAGCGACTAAAATTGAACAGCGACGTTGCTTTTAGCGACGAAAAATTGTAGTCGTCGGTTTAGTCGCTAAATCGTTTTACCGACGGAAATGTCTATTTTAGCGACTGAAATTTCAGTCGCTATTTAGCTATTTTTTTGTAGTGTATGGCCTGGCAAGTCATATGTGCGGTATATGACTCACACTGTTCGGAAATGCGGGATGGATCTGATCACATGCATACGCTACTACTCACACACATTGGACATATGGCTTACCTTGACTTGTGTTCATACCATGATTCCGTTCTACTTTCTTGTTCTAGCTCTAGCTCTACAGCTTACCATGCCATGATACATACATGTACACTCCATGATTCATTCTATATGCTCTATTTACAGTCTTATAGCTTTTATTCTATCTTGAGATCTGTTATGAGATATATGTACTCGTTCCATCCTGACTGGATTGTTGACAAAATATTACAGATGCCGATGAGGAAGATTGCAGTACCTACTACGGTCCGGATGACGTAGTGGGCCTAGACTTGGTCCCGCAGGGCTTAGCTCCGCCTGACGAGACTTTACCTATTGCTTAGTTAGAGTAGGTCTTTTGTACTGGACTTTGTCTCCAGTTACTTTTGAGACTGTATTACATTTGGATTGTGTTAGAGACTGGACTTGTATATTATTTGTGTTTGGACTTGACAGGTTATATTTTATCGTCTTGTTGTCTTTATCTTTCAGTCTTTACTTTATCATCTTAGAGTTGTGATTGAGCACTCATATATATTAATTGCTTGTCCTCCGTTCGAAGTTGACCATATTCTTGACAGGTTTTTGATATATATATAAACTGTTGTTAGAGTAGAAAACCTACAGCGTTCTACGTCGTTTTTTTCGGTGAGGGCTGGGCGTTGTCACGTACACGTGCCCTTATAGCGGGTGCGGGTCGTGACACGTTTATATATATATATATATATATATATATATATATATATATATATATATATATATATATATATATATATATATATATTTTGTGGTCGTATGAGTTGCGGACCATAACCCTAAACACACACACATATATATATATATATATATATATATATATATATATATATATATATATATATATATATATATGTTTAGGGTTATGGTCCGCAGCTCATACGACCACAAAATAGAGGGTTTTTTTTTTTTATTCTCTTCTGCATCCCCATCGACAGAGAGAGAAACAAAGATTTCATCTTTGTTATTAAGGGTCATAGCGAGTTGGAAGATTGAACCCCATAAAGAGACGTCTGCTTCAAGATCGATTAAGCCAATCAATGGATTCAGGTATGCTTCCGTATTTATTTTGTTCTTCATCACATGAATTAACTGGCAATAATTTGCAACATGGGCGATGATGAGCCTAGCCTGCAAGGTACGGAATACCGACAACATCGGAGGATTGACGAAAAATGGCCACGATCTGAGCTGACGTTGGCCAGAATGGGGCACCGTCCCGGGCATGAAAACTCAACTGCTAGGACGTCGCACTAACGGTCAAGGACCGGCACCATTCTACCACGGGTATAAACGACGGCCGACCACGTGGCCTGTCGGGCGACATCGTAAGGGTGTCGAGAAGATGTCATAAGGGCATCGTGCGCATAGAACGAGTGGCTAGACGGCATCGGCTGTCGTAGGCGTCGTGAAGACGTCGAGGGCGCATTCGGCAATGTGGGCGAAGCGAGACGTTGAGTTGCGGGCGTCGAAAGACGTCATGGTCGTCTCGTGGAGCACGGGAGCGCGCGGAGTGCGCGGGGTGTGCGTGTGGGGCGATGATGACAAAGTCATTATGGACAAGATCCGCACGAAGAGTCCGAAATGATATGACGATCGGCTAAAAAGCGTGTACGGGAGACACATGATTTAACTGGGCCCGCAAAAAAAAATGTATAAATGGACCAGTAGAAATAAAAATTCTCTTTAGAATTTAATAACATCACCACCCTATAGATTCATTGTAATGTATGATCAGGGCCGACCCAGCAAGTTGGGTTGTCCTAGTCCGAGCTAAATTTAGTTGCTCCTTGTTCCTTGACTTTAGGAAAAAAATATAAAAAAAATGGTAATAAGCTGAAAGCTATAAATGTTGTGCCTAAGAAAAATAGGAACAATAATTTTTGACAAACGCTAATATACCAATTGTCTTCGATTTTGACGGCGTGGAGTTCGGATTCCAAGTTGCTCTTCTAATTCCTAAGCTACTCGAGGTCCTTGCTGTGGAATCTCAAAATATAGGTCTGGAAGGGGGTGGGGGGTGGGCTTTGTCCTAACCAGAGGAGTTGTCCAAGCCCGATGGCTTGTCTGGCTTACCTTAGGGCCGACCATGTTTATGATTAGTGGACAGAAACACAGGTGCCCCACTTTGATATAGGCAGGAGTTGTATGGCACTTCAACTCTCAAAATCTAGGCATAGGGACACACTATATATGGTATCTTTGTAACTATACAATATTGACATGAATGTTCATACATTTGCTAAGTTTGTGTTTGGATATTAAGAAAGTTAATAAGTACAAAGTGACAAGTACATTCAAATTTATAGTGTTTGCTAAGTAGGGACAAAATACTCCTCATCTTATGAATATCTAATATTTTTTAAATTTATAGATACATGTAACAGACAAGGATACCCGTGTCATTAGTAGGGAGAAGTGGTCCAGTGGTAGCAGAGGTAGTTATAAGTGAGGAGAGAAATGGACATGGGCAAAAAATAATTAAATAGGAGGGCATCTTCAAGATTATGAAAAGTGTTTGGCGCTATTTGGGCGGGTAATCGCCGCCTAGTGCTACCCTCCTAGGCGGCTCAAAAATAAATAAATTGAATCTAAAAAACCTATTGCAGAAAAAAAAAATCCATAAATTTCCAAAACGTACATAGTTGGATGTCGGGGGGGGGGGGGGGGAGGGGGTGGTGTAGGTGGGTGCCTAGGCGGACATCGGACAGACACCGGGTGTCTAGCGCCTAGACCGCCTTTTAGAACATTGGGCATCTTGGTGTTAGTATCCCAGGATACAGACGATCATTAATGACTAATCTTATCTCTAAATACATTTGTAGTAAATGAACATACTGCTTTGAAACCACATTGCACGCAAGGGTAATTCATAACATGAAAACTTATATAAGTCAACAACTTTGGAGTTGTTGTAATTGGAGTTGCAACCATTTTGGCTGCAACAAATGCTGCAGGTTTGATAGGATTTGCGGCAAACAATGCAGCTTTTGTTGCAATAAGTGCCCTGTTTACAGCAAACCAAACGTCGGAATTGGCAGAAGTGCTGCAACAACACCATTTACAGGCAACCAAACAGCCCCTAAGCCTTTTGGTTTCATGGTTGATGACTCACAAAGATCAGTAATGAGTGAATATGAAATTAAATCAGCATGCCTACCCTAGTATTTATTACTCCTATCAAAAGCAACAACTTTATCACAAGTAGAATACTAAGTAGTGTCCATGATCCAACACATTCCTCTTAGCATGCAAAGCGGAATAGACAAAGTCATGCTTGCTCTCGTGCATATTGCTTATCAAGTAGCAAAACAAAGATAACTGATGAGGTTCTCACCTCAATCCTGTCAAGAACCTTTACTTAATTATCTATTCACACAAGTAAATATGAGTTTCCAAGTCGCTTTTGGAGTGTCCAAGTCATTGTCCTATACTCTAAATTATGAAGTTGTTCACCTTGTAATGATTTTTTTTTTTTGAAGTATCATTTTCTCCGACTTGGCAAATGCTAATAAAAATTCGAATATGCACCTTTCGCGCTTGGGACCTGTTGCTACCACCAGGCCACAACCCAAGGACACCTTGTAATGAGTTGATTTGGTAATATAGGCTGCAACATTAAATCAAACTACCGAAAAAAACAAAGAGCTATGAACCAATGTAAAACTGAAGTTCTGATACCTTCCCTGATGGTGGTTGATGTTTATTTCATGTAGATAAGGAACGGTATATATAACTTGAAATATGGGAGAAGAAACATATAGTCAATCAACGTTAACACTAACTTATAGTCCCCGTGGCCGTAGTCCGTTGGGAACGGTGGAGCACCCCCACGCAGTGGCGCGGGTTCGAGCCCCCTTGGAGGCATATGTCTCCAAGCACCATTAAGAAGTGGACACCCTCAAATAAAAAAAAAATAACTTATACCTTTTCTGCCGGTTGTCTCAAGGTAGCGATAGGTCATGTAAAGCATGCTAGTGATTCCTTATACTAATGTTATTACTCATACACAATTAGTAAACAATAACAAAGCATTTGTTCCAAAATTTTGTGGTCTGTTATTTAAACTTTTTCATCCATGCAGCTCTGTTAAAGGTCGTATCCTCTGTTACATTAATGAAAATTATAGACTCATAGGTCGATGTATTGGTTGGCTGGGGTGGGCACCAGCAGACCACAAATTTTCCCAAAAAAAAAAAACTTATATTATATATGTATCCCACCAGCTCCTAGTCTAGCTCCCATATCCCTGCCTCTCTCAACTCTTATCCAGTTCTCAGCTCCCGTCTCTCTTCCGTATACAGTTGATAGGTTGTGACTAACACAATTTCATTGAAAAGTGGAAAGATAGCAGAATCTCAATAGCTTTTACATGTGACTGACACAAGTTCAGTTGTTATTACTTCGTAATTATTTGAAGTTGTAAAAACAATATATTATTCCTCCACATTTGACTGTCCAAATAATTTTGATAAGTTTACAACTAAAATTAAAGGATTATTTTGTATAAGAGTACCATGTTTAGGATCTAATTAGACTTTGGGTACTGGATTTGTCCGTTTTAGAATTTGGACACTCGAACTTTTTAGTGACACGTTTTAGTGATGAACATTCGTCATTAAAATACTCATTTCGTCACTGAAAGTCTAATTTCTTCATTAAAATGTTACTAAAAAAAATTCAAGTACCCAAAGTCTAAAATGGACAAACCCACAGTACCCAAAGTCTAGTTAGGTCCTAAACCTGGTACTCTTTTTTTAGTGACACATTTAGTGACGAACATTCGTCGTTAAAAGATTCATTTCATCACTGAAAGCTCAATTTCGTTACTAAAAAGTTTGAGTACCCAAAATCTAAAACGGACAAACCCAGTACCCAAGTCTAATTAATTCTAAACTTGCTACCATTATACAAAATAATCCTTAAAATATATATGCTTGAACACAAGCTTATAACCGGTAAGTTTAAGTCTCGTCACTGGCACTACCCTCGTCGTCCGAACCTCTGCACCAACGGCAAGTTCTGCCACATCACGAATCCGCTTCTGATGGTGAAAGAGGATACAAAGACTTTTAATGTTCGAGTTTATGCCTAAAAAAGTACATGGTAAACTAAATAATTTTTGTCCGGTTCCTATTTATTTTATTATGTTGGACACGGTTCTACATAAGCCAGACACAGTACGGTACGGACATGATCAGATATATACATGACGATACTGACCCAACATTTATTTTGTTAAATTTTTTTTAGAATGTTTTAAGTTCAGACCGGGATAAAATAAAATCCAGCCCCCGCCCTTGCGTAGACTTCTTTACAACTTGTCTCGAAGAAGCAAATACATATGCTGACAATGTAGGGAAATAAGCTAACAATTCTTTGGGCGTGATTTTGGGCGTGATTTTGGGGTCTCTGTCTTCCTGCATGGGGGACAACGGGCAAGCGGATAATAAGAGATCTATAGTATAATAAGACGGAGATTCTACAGTATAAATCTTACTGCGACGGTTGACAGTTAACTGAAGATCCGCAAATAATATGGAAGCATGCACCTTTAACTACTAAATTTGAATATTAAGAAGAAGGAAATCAAGAAAATTAACTTTTAACCAAATAAATTTGTGCGCAATGGAGAGGAAAAAAAAAAACTAAGAATTGAGGGTTTGAAATAGAAAAACATATATATATATATATATATATATATATATATATATATATATATATATATATATATATATATATATATATGGAAAATTTTTCAATACATCCCATGAAAAAATTTGTATCGATACATCCCAAATCTGAACCATTGGATGTTCATCCAATGGTTCGGATTAAATAACTTTTCTTAGACTATTAATAGAGGTCAAAAGTCAAAATCAGCATTAAACGATGTTCCCTACTCTATTATTCAATCCGAACCATTGGATCAACATCCAATGGTTCAGATTTTGGATGTATCGATACAAATTTTTCCCTGGGATGTATTGTAGAAGGACCCTATATATATATATATATATATATATATATATATATATATATATATATATAAAATATATATATATATATATATATATATATATATATATATATATATATATATATATATATATATATATATATTTTATATATATATATATATATATATATATATATATATATATAAATATATATATATATATATATATATATATATATATATATATATATATATATATATATATATATATATAATACTTACATGTATATGTTTGTATATATGTATATGTGTATGCATTGTATTACCATTTTATTATTATTAGTATTATTAAAAGTATTATTTATTTTGAAAATTCTATAAATATATAATAATTTTCTAAGATATTATTATTATTATTAAGTTTTGACCAAAAATTCTATTTGACAAAATTAGAGACTTAGGACTAGAGTGTTTCCTACGTTTTCAAAACAAATATCTAAAGTATTTTGATTAATAAAATATATTGTTCAATGTTATAAATAATTTTCTAGATAGTCATATGTATTAAGTGAAATCATAAATCACGATTATTATAGTCATTTCCTATTTCTTGATTCGATCATCGTGCCAACTCTAATTCTGGGCTTCTATATACCAAACTAGGCTATTTAGACTATTCTGGACCCAATGGAAAACCACATGTACCGTCGTTTGGGACTATCTTGTAGAACAAAGCATCGTTACTTATCCTGTGTCGATATAACTGTGTCGTGCACGTCGACCCCAGTAAATTGAGACGAGTACATTCTCTGATAGTTTCCATTATTTGTTGATTATTATAATTATGGTTCTAGTATTGTAATACTTGATTCCCTGACACGATGGAAACACAAATTGGTATTTCTAGATTTATTTTCTTGCGACACGTGCATCTTACTTGTCTGGCTACTATTTCTGGAATTACCTACTGCATGCATCACTTACTTTCTGGGTGGTCTTGTACTTGATTTACGTGTCGGAATATAGATTCACTTGTACTAGTCGGACGGAAAAATACTTGAGTAGACATGTAAACATTCCTAAATATGCTGGAACCACCCCTTATTGGTATAATCTAGAGCGAGCACACCTCACGTGCAATGAGCCGTGTTACCTCCTAGCCGTTTACATATCGAAAGTGGTATTTCAAACACACTAGTTTATTTACATTTCTGCTGATTATATTGTACTTGCTGGACACATTATATCTATATTAATTGAGTTCTCTTTTATTTACTGTCTTTATTGTTATACTCTCTTGATTCACCGTGCTTATTGTCATTGCCTTTTTTTAACTACTTCTCTAATTCATTTTCTGTTTCAGTCATCCTTACTCATCATGTATTACTTACTATAACTGTTTTATAGTTTTTATCATTTAATGAAACTGCTGTCAGTTTATGTACTTCACTCCAATCCTGACTGGATAACCATATTTTAGGAGTTGTTATGTCCCATATTTTTGGACGACATGGCGATGCTAGCTGAGACAGATCTTGATGCTCCAATGACCGTGAATTGACCTTTGGGTGCTATAGGTCATATTTCCTTGTTTAGATTTGTGTTTCGTTATCGGATTTGTCCCCGATACATTCTTGATATATATGACCATTTGTAGATTTTGGTTGATTCAGTGTTACTACTATCCTCTTATTCATATTTGCTTTAGACATATGTGATTTGAGTACATATTATTGTAGATCATAAATGTTGGTACTTGACAATATTCTACCGTCGATACTGCAGCGTAGGCTGGGCATGACCTACGTACTCGTGCCCGAATATCCGGATGCGGTTCATGATAGTACTTGACACATTTGCGTTCATATGTTATTGATAACTGAATATTTATTTTTACTTCTATATATGCTATGAAACTTATCCTAAGAAAACAACTGAAAGATCACAAAATAAGATGCATGCTTCACAAACTACTTTGTGTTGGTTTAAGCGAGTGGGTTACCTCACTCTTCAGTATACATCAATGTACTGACTCACATTGTGGACATCATTTTCAGGTGCTCGTGCTTGGGAATCATTTAATCAATGTTGCGGTCACGATGAATCAGATGGGTGTACGGAAGCTCTTCCTACAAGACGATACATTTTGCTATATAGGACATGATGTATAGAACGAAGAAATCCTTTGTGAGATAGAGAGATCAAGAGTATTGTAAGCCTAATTGGCATATTCCTTTAGGCTATCGAGAGCCTTTGTAATATGTTTTATTATCAATAAATATTTATTTCCTATACTCTGATTTGTCTCTGTTTTTTGCTGCAATGTTCTTATATTTGAGACAACCATTTTGAGAATCTATCATCTTGCTTTGCATAAGTGCAACTCTAGACTCGTGCGACATCACGTCCTAGCGAGGAGGATCGATTCGGATGAAATCGATGCGAGTGCGAGCGATTCCCAGGTCGGGGCATGACAACAACTGTCCAAATTCATCATCCTGTACCACCTACGCCAAACTCTCATCAGCTTCAGACACTCACAAAGTTTCAAATTTTCTTTCATTCTAATTAGATGAACTACGAGGGAATGCAGACCCCTTCATTAGTACGAGATGACTTTGGTGGCAAATTAGAAAGGGCTAGAAACAGACCAAGGAGTGGTTAAGAACAACAAGGAATTGGATAATATTGATCTCAGCTTGTTACTCAGACATGCAGCTGATATTCCAGAAGCGCTGCCCAGTATTGCATCGAGAAACAGGACCAGGGTCTCAAAACGGCTTTGAATCAGGAATTGATCTCCTCATCTAAGGTTGCTCTGAAAAGACTCTTCTAATACCTACTCTCCTTCGCTCTCTTCTTCAAACCTATCTTTGAACAACATAGAAGACAATAAACAAAGAATAAAAGTGTTTAATTTGAGACAGAGCAATAAAAGAATTTGGGATACGAAAATCCTTGGAAAAACAAAGTATTATGTCCCGACTGTTTATAAAGAAAACTCTAGTGAATCCATCTGGTCCCGTGGCAAGTTGGAGTGGGTGGGGTTCCCAACCTATGTGGAGAAGATCCCAGAGTGCGACGAGCGCCGTCCGATGTCGGAGAAGCTCGGGAAGTAGGCGACGCGGAGTTGCTGCTGCTGCTGCCAACCCAGAGGGAGGTTCTGGAACTGGGCCACCGAGTTCGGGCCGAACTCGGTCCCAGGCCAAGTTCTGGCCGAACTCGGTCTGGCCATTCCAGAATGTTGCTGGTAGGTTCTGTTAGCCCGACACAGAGTTCTGGCCGAACTCTGTGTCGTCGGGGCTGAGCGAAAATTTGGGGTGATTTTTCACCACTGGATCAAATCAAACGGGCCAGATTTGTTACGGGATTAGGGAGTTAAGTTGGGATTTCCAAGCCCTAATCTATTGTTACACAATCGTAGCACACAACAAGAAGAGAGAGAGGAAGGAGGCAAGAGTGCCATTACAACTTTGGAAGAGAAGACGGAGGATCGAAGGTGTTTTTCGAAGGAGAATCAGATTCAGGTAATCTCTACTCGTCGTTCTCGTTCTTCGTAGCCTTGTAATCATTATTCTTGCTTCTAAGTGTTGTGGGGATCCGATTTGGATCGGGAGGAGTTTGTAGAGGGTGTAATTCTTCTATTCCATTAGTAGAGGCTTCTCAGGGTTGGACTCCGATCGTCCCGTGGTTTCTCCCGCAAGGGTTTTCCACGTCAAAAATTCTCTGTGTCTGCGTGGATTGTTTTGTGTGGTTGTTTTTGGGTTCGTGCGTTGTATTGCTCGGTCCTCTCGCAGGTACTCTCCGGTTTGGGAAAAGGTTTCCGCATTTCTTTCCCAACAGAGTGGTATCAGAACCAGGTTATGGAATTCAGAAGGGTGTCAGGAGTTGACAGAAACCAGAGAGGAGAGATGGACGCGAAGCCGGTGCGCATGGTGAATCTTAATGGCACAAACTATCATTATTGGCGGAGCAAGATGAAGGATTTGCTGTTTGTCAAGAAGCTGCATCTACCCGTGTTTGCATTCGAGAAGCCCAGTGATAAATTCAAGGAGGACTGGACATTCGAGCATATACAGGTATGTGGGTACATACGGCAGTTTGTTGATGAGAACATGTACAACCACGTTGCCAATATTGAGCACGCGAAGACGTTGTAGGATAAGCTGGAATCCTTGTATGCGAAGAAGACCGGGGTAAACAAATTATTCTTGTTCCGAACGATGATGGGTCTGCGATACAAGGATGGGGCGTCTATTTCGGACCACTTGAGTGAGTTCCAGGGCGTGGTTGAACAGCTATCTTCTATGGGAGTCAAGTTCGACGACGAAGTTCAGGGACTGTGGCTGCTGTGTACTTTGCCAGACTCGTGGGAGACCGTATGAGTATCTATGATCGCTTCTGCTCCAGAGAGCGTGGTCAGTCTGGAGTTTGCCAAGAGCGGGGTGTTGAATGAAGAGATGCGGAGACGTTCTCAGGGCACTTCATCCACATCCCACCACTCAGAGGCACTTGTTTCAGAGAGCCGCGAAAGGGACAAAAGCAGGGGTCCAGGTGGTGGCAGAGACAAGAGCAGGGGAAAGTCCAAGGGTCGTTACGAGGACTCAGAGTGTTACCATTGTGGTAAGAAGGGCCATATCAAGCGAAATTGTTTCGCTTGGAAGAGAGAGAAGAAGGGCGACAAGGGGAAGCAAGAAGAGAACACTACAGCGACTGCCTCGATGCATGGAGGCGATGTGATCATCGTAGGTGATGAGGTCATTACTAACCTCGCCTGCGATGACAAGTCTTGGCTGGTGGACTCAGGGGCTTCAGCACATGTATCTCACAACAGGGCACTGTTTACCACTTACATGACAGGCGACTGTAGCGTGTTGAAGATGGGCAACGGAGATGTGTCGAAGGTGGTTGTCGTTGGAGATGTGCATTTGAGAACGAAGACGGGTACGATTCTTGTTCTCAAAGATGTTCGTCATGTCCCTGATATCCGTTTCAACCTGGTGTCGGTTGGAAGGTTGGATGACGAGGGATTCTTCAGTCTCTTCGGGAACATTCAGTGGAAGCTTTCCAGGGGTTCGATGGTGATTGCCAGAGAAAGCAAGAAGTCCGATCTCTACTATATGGAGGGGAGCGCACAGGGGGCACAGGAGGTGAACGCAGTCAGTGATGCGTCTACCGAGTTGTGGCACAGGCGGCTCGGCCATATCAGCGAGAAGGAGATGAGCTACTTGGTGAACAGGAAGGTGATTCCGGGGCTCAAGTCTACAAAGTTGGAGAAGTGCACGCACTGTTTAGCTGGGAAGCAAAATAGGGTGTCTTTCCAAAGTCACCCAAGTTCAAGGAAGCCGGCGTTGCTCGAGTTGATTCACTCGGATGTCTGCGGTCCTATGAAGGTAAAATCTCTTGGTGGTGCTTCTTACTTTGTAACCTTTATTGATGACTGTTCCAGGAAGGTTTGGATCTATGCCTTAAAGACCAAGGATCAGGTGTTGCCTACTTTCAAGGAGTTTCAGGCCTCTGTTGAAAGGGAGACGGGCAAGAAGTTGTTGTGTGTTCGGTCCGACAATAGCGGCGAATACATCGGTCCCTTTGATGCGTATTGCAGAGAGCAAGGGATACGACACCAGAAGACTCCGCCCAAGACACCTCAGCTCAATGGTGTAGCGGAGCGCATGAACAGGACACTGATGGAGAGGATGCGGTGTTTGCTGTCAGAAGCAAACTTGCCAGGCAGTTACTGGGGTGAGGCTCTTCTCACAGCTGCTTATGTTATTAATTTGTCTCCTAGTGCTCCTTTGCTGGGTGATGTGCCTGACAAAGTATGGTACGACAAAGAGCTGTCATACAATCACCTGCGGGCGTTTGGTTGTAAGGCCTTCGTGCATGTACCGAAGGACGAGAAGACCAAACTTGAGCCAAAGACGAGGCGATACGTCTTTGTCGGCTACGGTCGGGATGAGTTTGGCTATAGACTCTACGACCCAGTGGAAGGAAAGCTCTACAGAAGCAAGGACGTGGTGTTCGTCGAGGATCAGACCATGACCAACACTCAGGATTCCGAGATGCCTTCTGAGGCTGAGGAATTGCCTGAGTTAGAGTCATTTCGCTTCGAGCAGTTTCCAGAGGACATCGCAGAGGATCCAGTTATGGGGGAGCCGGTACATGGAGTTGCTCCTAACCATGATCGTCAGCCTGCTGATGGTGGTCAGGGCGTTCTTCAGGAGGATGAGCATACCGGAAAGGTAGTTCCTGAGGAAGAGGAGGCTGTCGGTATACAGCCAGCACCAGTGGCTCCCCTGAGAAGGAGCGACAGAGATCGTCGACTATCTACGAGATACTCACCGGATGAGTATGTACTATTGACTGACGGGGGAGAGCCCGAAAGTTTTGCAGAGGCTATGGAAGACGAACACAGGCAGGAGTAGATGGAGGCTATGCAGGAGGAGATGAGTTCCTTGCACACCAATTCCACTTATGATCTGGTGCGGTTGCCAAAGGACAAGAAGGCTTTGAAGAATCGATGGGTGTTTAGAGTGAAGCAGACGGATGATGCTACTCGCCCTCGATACAAAGCGAGGCTGGTAGTTAAAGGCTACGGTCAGCGGAAAGGCGTGGATTATGATGAGATCTTTTTGCCTGTCGTCAAGCATTCGTCTATTCGGGTGGTACTAGCATTAGCAGCCAGTCTCGACTTTGAGGTCGAGCAGATGGACGTGAAGACGGCATTCCTCCACGGTGATCTTGAGAAGGAGTTGTACATGGAGCAGCCAGAGGGATTCTGTGAGAAGGGCAAGTCACATTTGGTCTGCCGGTTGAGAAAGAGCTTGTATGGTCTGAAGCAGGCTCCGAGGTAGTGGTACAGGAAGTTCGAGTCGTTTATGGGGGAGCATGGTTATGCACGGACGACGTCGGATCACTGTGTATTTGTGAGATATTTTGCCGATGATAATTTCATCATTTTGTTGCTCTATGTTGATGATATGCTATTAGTGGGTCGGAATGCCACTAGGATAGCGGAGTTGAAGCGCCAACTGGGCGCGGCCTTCTCTATGAAGGATTTGGGCACAGCGAAGACTATTCTTGGGATGGAGATCAGCCGAGAGAGAGAGAGTCCAAGCTGCTACACTTGTCCCAAACGAAGTACATTCACCGGGTACTTCAGCGTTTCGGGATGGACGGGTCGAAGAAAGTGAGTTCCCCTCTTGCGGCTCACTTTAAGGTCACTGAGGAGCAGTGTCCATCTACCGAGGACGAAAAGGAAGATATGGAGCGGGTTCCATATGCCTCAGCTGTGGGAAGCCTTATGTATGCCATGGTGTGTACGAGGCCAGATATTGCTCATGTAGTTGGTATGATTAGCAGGTATCTTTCAAATCCTGGAAGAGTACATTGGAGTGCGGTCAAGTGGATTCTACGATATCTTCAGGGCACTGCTGGTTGGAGACTTTCCTTTGGTGGTGACGAGCCGAAGCTGGTTGGGTATACCGACGCTGATATGGCTGGAGATGTAGACACGAGGCGATCGACTTCGGGCTACGTGATGATGTTTGCGGGAGGAGCAGTATCGTGGCAGTCGCGGTTGCAGAAGTGTGTTGCCTTGTCGATGACAGAGGCAGAGTACATTGCGGCGACAGAGGCTTGCAAGGAGTTGCTGTGGATGAAGAAGCTGCTACAGGAAATGGGACTGAAGCAAGAGTAGTATACTTTGCTTTGCGACAGTCAGAGTGCTATTCACCTAGTGAAGAATCAGACGTTTCATAGCCGGTCCAAACACATCGAGACTCGGTATCATTGGATACGGGATGTGGTTGAGAAGAAGGACGCGGAGCTTGAGAAGGTTCATACAGATGACAACGGAGCTGATATGTTCACGAAGATTCTACCAAGGGGGAAGTTTGAGTACTGCAGGCAGATCGTCGGGATGACGATATCCTCCCCATAGTTGTGAAGGGGGAGATTTGTTGGAGTGGGTGGGGTTCCCAACCTATGTGGAGAAGATCCCGGAGTGCGACGAGCGCCGTCCGATGTCGGAGAAGCTCGGGAAGTAGGCGACGCGGAGTTGCTGCTGCTGCTGCCAACCCAGAGGGAGGTTCTGGAACTGGGCCACCGAGTTCGGGCCGAACTCGGTCCCAGGCCGAGTTCTGGCCGAACTCGGTCTGGCCATTCCAGAATGTTGCTGGTAGGTTCTGTTAGCCCGACACAGAGTTCTGGCCGAACTCTGTGTCGTCGGGGCTGAGCGGAAATTTGGGGTGATTTTTCACCACTGGATCAAATCAAACGGTCCAGATTTGTTGCAGGATTAGGGAGTTAAGTTGGGATTTCCAAGCCCTAATCTATTGTAACACAATCGTAGCACACAACAAGAAGAGAGAGAGGAAGGAGGCAAGAGTGCCATTACAACTTTGGAAGAGAAGACGGAGGATCGACGGTGTTTTTCGAAGGAGAACCGGATTCGGGTAATCTCTACTCGTCGTTCTCGTTCTTCGTAGCCTTGTAATCATTATTCTTGCTTCTAAGTGTTGTGGGGATCCGATTTGGATCGGGAGGAGTTTGTAGAGGGTGTAATTCTTCTATTCCATTAGTGGAGGCTTCTCAGGGTTGGACTCCGATCGTCCCGTGGTTTTTTTCCGCAAGGGTTTTCCACGTCAAAAATTCTCTGTGTCTGCGTGGATTGTTTTGTGTGGTTGTTTTTGGGTTCGTGCGTTGTATTGCTCGGTCCTCTCGCAGGTACTCTCCGGTTTGGGGAAAGGTTTCCGCGTTTCTTTCCCAACATGGCACTATGTTGATCTAGGTCCTATACTGTTATACAGTTCTCGCTCAAACGGTCCAACTGATTGAACCGACAAATATCACACCAACGATTCACGGTCCAACTGGTGAGTGCACTTTTGTTCACCCACCAAAACTAGGTGGGATGTTCACCCTCTAGTGAAAAAATAATACATGGAATTTTTATCCCACACAAACCACTTTGTAAGTGGTCAAAAATAGACTCCCAAGTGATTGACCTTTCTCTAGAGGTTGATGTACGCCTAAAAAAATGGACCCATTAATATCTTTTCAACTAACGTATAACAACGGGAGAGAAAATATAACACGGAGAGAGAAAGGTCTCCATTTTTGACGTCATGAATCTTCTGACTCTTCATTCTGTAGAAGCTTTATATAACATTTCATTAAAACGTAGAGAAGAAGAAGAAAAAAAAAAAGAGGAGGAATACAAAGATAGTGGAGTAGAGAGACGAACATATGGCTTCCAAATCCTTCTCGTGTGTCCTTTTTTGGCTTCTCGTCATTGCTTTTTATGCTTTGCAAATTGGATTGGTTTGTGGAGGTGAGTTTATTTATTTATACTAGCTAGTCATGTTACATACGAAAAAAAGGAGAAGTATTATAAATTCTAATTTAGATTCAATCGGCAGTATGAAGTCTTAATTAATTCAGTTTCCTCTGTTGTAGATCATGTGAAGATGAGAAAGCTTGGGGATAGAGGACGTTATCCACTACGGCCACCTTCTCCACGGTGGAACACACACCCAGGCAACCGTGGCGGGGTGCCCCCAGCCATGGAGAGTGAATATAGTTCCGCGCCTCCTCCGGGAACAATATCTTAATCTTCTTCATCTTCAATAATTCATGTCACACAAATTGCTATATATTTCTGTGACAAAATTTGATTATGTAAAAATAAAAAGTTTGAAACTGTACGTGTTTGAGCTATAAATACTATATAAGAAAGTGTGAATGTATGTATAGTGGAAGAAGAAGAATGAATGAATAGTAATGTGTATGTGTAATAGCATATGGTTGGTTATTCCAACTTACTTGTGGAAAGACTTTGAAGAATAATGTTATGTGTAAATATGTGATTGGCTCGGAAGAGTACTTCAAGTGAAGATATTTTCTTCTCATAATTCCATCAACTCCCTCCTCTCCTTTCGCTCTCTCCTTTTGCACAGATCCTGGAGCTCCCAAAATTTTGTAGCCAAAATTTTGGACATAATCTTGTTCGCAAAGTTGCATAAACTTAAAGGCCTCAAGTCTAAAAAAATGTGTTGGGTTCTCCTTCTTCGGTATAATATACTCCATAAGAATTTCGGATTCACAAATCCTTGGAATAAAAACAAAGTATCTTCTTCAAAAATAAAGAATTTCGGATTCAAAAATAAAGTATCTGCTTCAAAAATACCTTCACTTGTATTATGTCCCAACTGTTTATAAAGAATTAAACTCTAGAGAATCCATCTGGCCCCGTGGCGCTGTGTTGATCCAGGTCCTTTACTGAAGCTTTATATATTCAGCAAATTTGAATAGAAGGATATTACTTCGTCTTGTATTTCCTCCTTAGAGGTTAGAGAGAAAAAAAAAAAAAAAACCATGACTCCTTAGTTATGCTATGCATAGAGAGCTTCTTCCATTTAGACTTCACGCATGAATGGAAATTGATACTATATTATAACCTCCACCACATAGGTCCGTCGATCTATCAATATTCTATCCAGTCTACACCGTTTCCTTGATAAGTTAATTCCTAATTTATAAAATATAATTTAGATTTTATGCTCCTCCACTCCACTCCCAACTATGATGGCGTCAGTCGAAAAAAAAATCTTTCGAATCCCGAGCACGCGACACTCGAGAAGATTGTGACAGATTTTGTAATAATGACCGACAGCTGCCTTGCACTATTTATCATTTGGCGCGGTAGTCAACTCCTACAGATTTAATATGTTAAGCAGAGTGCGCTAATCATCAAATTGTGCCATGCGCCACTTATCAGTTAGCACCACTTGATCAATTTTTATTTAGAAGCAGTTAGATGACGTGACGCGCATGCCACTAATCTCGAAGAATGTGTACGTGACACTGCCCACGACCAAGCACATCTTTCTCACAGAATGCCACGCGTCCCCAGAAGTTAAACCAACCGTTCGAGCCAATGGATAATGGCGCGCCAATTGCAAGTGTGCGCTAATCAGGGTAATTGTCTGACAGTTATCTCAAAACTCTATAAATAGAGTTCTAAATCACTTCACAAGCATCACTAATGATCATAAACTAAAACCAAGTTGCTGCAGCACTCTCCAAAGGCTTTCTTCTTCGATATCGTATTGTCCAGGGGATAAAGTGATCATTTTCTGATCAAATTGCTAAAGTTGAACTTCCCCAGAATTAAATTGTACTGTTGTACTTTTCTTTTTTAGTTTGTAAACTAGTTTTCTTGGAAAACTTTTGTTCTCGCAAACAATAATAGGATTTCCTGAAATAAGAATCCTATTATATCTAAAATAGCACAACACCAATTATGGACATCCAAATCTAATCAAATCAAATATTTAACTAGATTTTGATTCTACAAACATGTTGTCACCAAATCCGGACTGGACTCCAACACATCGGTTGGGTGTAGGGAATGGAAAAAAGAGGAAAAGTCATAAGTTTTGTCTCTTCTAAAAATTTCTTTTGTCTTTCATTTCATCCTGCGAACTTTCTTAGTTGTTCATCTTCTTCATCTGGGCAAGAGCTAAGTTCGGTTCATTTTTTCGGAGTTGTGTGCAACAATGGGAAGCCGGTAGCAAGGAATTTTTACCTCTAGGAGGATTCGAGATGAAGTCTGCGCGCAGATCTCGAATAATCTCTTATCGTGTAAGACTTTTCCGTAGACCAGTACTTCTAACCTTTTTATTATTTTTTGCTATTTATTTTTCAGGATGATAACGAACTATTTTCCAACAATGGCTAGAACTAAGTCCCTTGCCATTGATGAAGAAGCGTCCATAATAGTACAACTCTTATCTTGATTAATGAGTTGGCCCGAAACTTCTTCATATTTTTCCAGAACTTTGATGACGAGTACTATCGATCATTTGTCTCCTGCTGAAAAGATTAGAATGTCATCTACGTACGCTAAGTGACTCACAAGTGATCATACGAACCCAAATCTAGCTGAAGTTGGTTCACTGTGGAAGACTTGATGTAGGCTCAGATGAGAGGCTTATTAGAGTGTGACAATGGCTCAGTTGATTGTATCATAGTATCAGGCTCAGGAAGTGTTCCTAATGCAACCGTAAATTCAAATATAGCAGAGGACTGCCAATGCATTCATATTGCAAGGGACTGTTAATGTATCAGAACATGATAATAGCGTCAGAGCAGCAGCTCAATCTATAATACTCAATAACAGAGCCTAGAGCCATTCCATGTCATCACTGCCATGTCATCCTGTTTTCATCATCACCACCAAGTCAGCCAATCCAGTTTGCCAGCTCAGCTATTCTCCATTTCGGGTCCAGCAGCTGTCGTAGCCAGCATAATGGAAGACCTGGTCACCAGTACACATTTCAGTAGCAGAACATGTACTAGTGTATCGCTGATAGCATAGCCAACAACCTATAAATAGAAGATGATCATGAGCAGAGTGTGGAGGAATGGAAAATTATGTTGCAGACGTAGTTTTAGGGTGTGTTTGGTAGGAGGAAAAAGTGGGAGGAAGGAAAATAGAGGAGGGAAAAGTGAAAGGAAAGATTCA
Source organism: Iris pallida (assembly GCA_029216955.1). Taxonomy (NCBI): domain Eukaryota; kingdom Viridiplantae; phylum Streptophyta; class Magnoliopsida; order Asparagales; family Iridaceae; genus Iris; species Iris pallida. Next base: position 17,487,970 of record JANAVB010000197.1, on the reverse strand, counting down.
TTTTCTCTTGTTTGGTATGGAAGGAAAATAGGAAGGAAAAGTGGAGGGATTACTTTTCCTTCATAACCTAAGAAATCAAATCCTCCCAAAAGTGGAAGGAAAAGTGGAGGCTTGTATTAATTAACAATTATACCCCCATATGAATGTATTATTTAAAAATTATTTATGAAGTCAAATGGTAAATAAGTGTTTTTAGTTGAGGGTAGAATTGGTAAACCCTATATTTTTTTACTTTCTTTCCTTCCACTTTTTCTTTCATACCAAACAAAAGAAAATGCGTCTATTATCTTTTCCATCCTTGCTACCAAACACAAAGGAATGAATGATCTTTCCTTTCCATATGGAAGGAAAATGAATCCTTATCTTTTTTCTTCCTTCCATTTTTCCTATCAAACACAGCCTTAGTTGTTTCCTTTTTTTTCATTCTTTCAACTGTAACCGTTCCTGTTCTTCAAGAATCATCAATTAAATCACCATTGTTCTTTCCCCAAATTTGTATGTTCTACTTTTCTATTTGTCAATATTACTGAAGATTAATGGGCTGGTTATTCCAATTTATTTATTTGTGGAAAGACTTTGAAGAATAGTGTTATGTGCTTGATGAGTTAAATATGCAATTCTGCAATTTGGCTCCCAAAATATTTGGGTGATGTCACCTCCCATTATGTGGCATCTAACATAACAACCGACATAGCAGCTGACATGGCAAATTTTAACCCGATCATTAATTATCCAATTTATTTTTAATGTTAATATTAATATTAATGTTAATGTTAATATTAATTTTAATGTTATTTTTAATGTTAATATTAATATTAATGTTAATGTTAACGTTAATATTAATTTTAATGTTAAGATTAATTTTAATATTAATGTTAATTTTAATGTTAATTATCATGTTAATTTAATATTAATATTAATTTTAATTTTAATTTTAATTTTAATTTTAATATTAATTTTAATATTAAATTTTGCCATATCAACTGTCATGTCAGCAACCATGTCATATGCCACACAATGGAAGATGGTATCACCCAAATATTTTGGGAGCCAAATAGTATTTTTGTTAAATATGTGATTGACACGGAAGAGTACAAGTTGAAGATATTTCCTTCTAATACCTGCTCTCGTACACTCTCTTCTTCAAACATATCTTTTGAACAAAGTAGAAGACAATAAAAGAAGAAGAAAAGTATTTTGCTTCGAGGCGGAGCCGGTCCTGAGAGGGAACATCTTGTGCGACCATCCATGATCCCGACAGACATAGGGCTCCCAAAATAAAATTCACGGCCCTATATTAAATAAAATTTGGAAACTATTAAAATTTTGTGCCAATTTTTTTTTTATACAAAAATTTAAAAATTAGCAAAACTTACAAGTATACTTATGGTCAGCAGTACGGGAGCAACCTGTGATTGTTTGAACTTTTTTTGTGTTCTAAAGTCAATATATATTAGACCACATTTCACTTGCAATTTATTCATAACTTTTCTCTCAACTTATTTGTAATTTTATTTTGAGTACTTGTGTATTTTATTGAACTCTGTACCTTATCAAGATTTTTATTTTACTTAAGAAATATATGTTTTGATGGAATTAATTTGTAATTTTATGTTTTGATTGAATTGAATTGATTTGTAATTTTATTTTGAGTACTTATGAAATATACTGCTTGAAGGTAAATGAGATCTTCTCAATCTAAACTTGTTTTGAAAATAATTTTCAAAAATAATGCTATTCGTACCTGTAAACTATTTCTCCTTATGTGGCAGCTGACTTGGCATCTGACATGTCAGCTGTCATGACAAATTCTAACCTAAAATATTAATTATCTAATTTTTTAATGTTAATGCTATTATTGATTTTAATTTTAATTTTAATTTTAATTGTAATTTTAATTTTAATTTTAATTTAACATTAATGTTACATTTAAAGTTAATCTTTAATGTTGATTTTAATTTTAAGTTTGATATTAATATTATTTTTAATTTTAATTTTAATTTTTATTTTACTTTGTTATAGTATTTGATTATTTTAGTTGCTTTGTTATGAATTTTTTGACTTTCCGAGTTAATTAGTCAAGTATTAAGGGCCTTTTTTTTTTTGTCCCGGACACAAAAAAGTTCAAAATGGACTCCCAAGTGATTGACCTTTCTCTAGAGATTGATGTACACCTAAAAAAATGGACCCATTAATATCTTTTCAACTAATGTATAACACAGAGAAAAATATAACACGGGAGAGAGAGGTCTCCATTTTTGACGTCAAGAATCTTCTGACTCTTCATTCTGTACAAGCTTTATATAAATTGCTATATATTTCTGTGACAAAATTTGATTATGAAAAAATAAAAGTTTGAAACTGTACGTGTTTGAGTTATAAATACTATGTAAGAAAGTGTGAACGTATGTATACTGGAAGAAGAAGAATGAATGAATAGTAATGTGTATGTGTAATAGCGTATGGTTGGTTATTCCAACTTACTTGCGGAAAGGCTTTGAAGAATAATGTTATGTGTAAATATGTGATTGGCTCGGAAGAGTTCAAGTGTACTTGTGGTCGGTAATAGGAGAGCAACCTGTGATTTTTTTTTTTTATATTTCTTTTATTTCTTTTGAAGTCAATATATATTCAGGGACGGCCCGAGGGAGGGGCAGACAAGGCTTGGGTCCGGGACCCAAAGTCCAAGAGGCCCCAAAAAATTTTAAAAGTTAGCATAATAATAATATATATGCCTTCTACTACAAACTAGTAAAGGACTATAGAATGGCCCCAAAGCAGAAGTGGTCCGTATGAGACTCTTAGAAAATAGAATAGGGGGCACAGCAGCAGCAAATATGGCAGACAGTAGCGACGCATCGCTTCCTATTCCTTCCGCATGGAATTTGGAAAATTAATTAGACCACCTTCTCCACTGCGAAACACAAACCAAAGCCCTCGCCATGTACGGTGAATATAGTTCCGCGCCTACAACTTGCTATATATTTCTGTGACAAATATAGTTCCGCGCCTACAATATCTTAATCTTCTTCATCCTCAATAATTCATGTCACACAAATTGCTATATATTTCTGTGACAAAATTGGATTATGAAAAAATAAAAAGTTTGAAACTGTACGTGTTTGAGTTATAAATACTATATAAGAAAGTGTGAATGTATGTATACTGGAAGAAGAAGAATGAATGAATGAATAGTAGGGGTGGGCATACGGGTCCAGGACCCGCGGTTTCGACCCGGCCCGAACCGTGTATTGGTCAAACAGGGCGGTTCCTAAAATTTGAAATTTAAACGGGACGGGCCGGGACGGGTCGTGTGACACTAACGGGGCGGGGCGGATCCTATTTTCAAAATAAACCGGGCCCCGAACCGACCCGTTTCTAGGAGTATGATTTTTTTTTTATCAATTTTGATTTTTTTCATATTATAATTTATAAATAATAGCACACGTTATTGTTTAGTAAACAAATTCTAGAAATTGGAAAAACATAATACTTGTTTTGTTCTTCTAGATAATAGAACATGTGTAAATGTTTACTATTCTATAATTTTTTGAATTTTTTTTGGGATCCGTTTGGACCCGCGGGTCGGCTCGGTTTGGACCCGTTTCGAACGGGTCGAATCCGTACCGGTTCCAATAATTTTTGGACCCGTCCCGTCCCGTCCCGCCAATTAACGGGTCCGGTCCGGATCCATAAAATTTGGACCCGGCCCGACCCGTGCCCACCCCTAATGAATAGTAATGTGTATGTGTAATAGCATATGGTTGGTTATTCCAACTTACTTGTGGAAAGACTTTGAAGAATAATGTTATGTGTAAATATGTGATTGGCTCGAAAGAGTTCAAATGAAGATATCTTCTTCTCATTATTCCATCAACTCCTTTCGCTCTCTCCTTTTGCACAGGTCCCGGAGCTCCCAAAAATTTGCATGGCCCATATACATTAAATATTTTTTTTTGGGAATTAGTAAAAATTTATTCTTTTTTTTTTCGTTACAAAAATTTGAAAATTAACAAAACCTACAAGTATACTTGTGGTCGGTAATAGGAGAGCAACCTGTGATTTTTTTTTTTATATTTCTTTTATTTCTTTTGAAGTCAATGTATATTCAGGGGTGGCCCGAGGGAGGGGCAGACAAGGCTTGGGTTCGGGACCCAAAGTCCAAGGGGCCCCAAAAAATTTCAAAAGTTAGCATAATAATAATATATATGCCTTCTACTACAAACTAGTAAAGGACTATGGAATGGCCCCAAAGCAGAAGTGGTCCGTATGATACTCTTAGAAAATAGAATATATAGGGGGCACAACAGCAGCAAATATGGCAGACATCAGCGGCGCAACGCTTCCTATTCCTTCCGCATGGAATTTGGAAAATTAATTAGACATCAACGCTTCATATTCCTCTTCCGCACGGGATTTGGAAATTGAGACAGCAGCTTCGAAAGAAAAGAAAATGTCTTTCGGTTGTGTCATCTCTTCTCATCCCTCTTCTTCCCATTGCTTCCGGTTTCCCATGGACAACGGTATGTTTTTTTTTTAAATTGTAAATTTTAATTCTCTCTTTCCTTTTTTTCTTTGATAGATTGGTTTATAAATTGAACCACAAATCTTTTTTTTTTTCAATATCTTCTCCTAACTCGTTCATAGAGACTGCGATGTCAGATTATGCGAAGAAGACCATAGAAGAACTCTCTCTGGCCTTTTCAGCTTTGCTTATTTTTTGACCGGAAGAGGACGAGAAGGTGAAACAGAGGTATCAATATGAATATGATATTTCATTATTTCAACAAGACTTTCATTTAAAATGCTAGTTAAGGCTACATCTCATAATGTCTCAGAACTCGTCTGAGGGTGCTTTATCAATTTTATATCATAGATGTGAGAATCATGTTTTTTCCTATCAATTACAGATGCACATAGCACATAAGAGTGACAACTTTCATGATTTAATTTTGTATGGGTTCATAACTTAGTTGGATGCTACTTTTTTTTGTTGTGGCTAATTTATGCTTTCCTCTGTTTGAAAACCAAAGTTATACTACACCAGTTGTCTTAGGAAGATTTAACCGGTTGCATTTGCATACTTATGTACTAGAGGAAATCAATGTAGTGTATGAACGAATAGATTCAAGTCTATGCTTTAATGGAAGCAAGGTCAGCAATGTTATGAGGGCATATTTACATCAGGATGAGTAGAGCATTCAGATTTATAATTCTGTCTAAAATAGATTATTTTCTTATGACTTGTTATTGATCCTCCTAATTTTGGTACTTGTTTGTCTTGACTTGTTATTAATCCATCAAATTTCTTATGTTTAGATATAATTTCTAATGCAAGTTTCATATGTACTTTCTACAGTTTATTAGAGGTTCATTAGATTATTGGAAGTTAATAGGTTTCTTGTGTCTAGGAATTTTTATTGATTTTGTCGAACATTTTGACGATATTGCGTTTAAACGTGGTCAAGACGCTTGTATTAAAGTTGCTAGAGTACTCTTTCCTCGAGGGAAGCGAGGTTTTAACGAGACCATAAATGTAAGACATGTTCATGATAATGAGATATTAAAACTTTCCAAAAAAAATGATACTTTAATTTTAATATATCTTTTGAACAAGGGGCAACATTTTGGATTTCGTCATGGGCATTAAAATTTTTTGGGCTAGCCCTGTACATATTGACCCACATTCCACTTGCAATTTAATCATCATCATTTCTCTTAAATTATTTATAATTTTATTTTGAGTACTTGTGTATTTTATTAAACACTATATTGTATCATAATTTTTAATTTACTTATAAAATTTATGTTTTGATGTAATTGATTTGTAATTTTATTTTGAATACTTTTAGAGGTTCAATTTTTATATAGGATCTCCAAAAATTTATGTTATGAAAATATTGTAGCTTCTAATCTATATTGGATAGTATCTTTTTAATTTTTTTTAACTTCAATCGTAATTGGAAGAAATAATTTGCTTCCTGTGGAAAGGAATAAATCGACTCCATCTAGTCAGATTATGTTATGTCTCCATGCTGACCACTAGGACGAAAAGTGTCATGCTCTAAATATTTTTTCTAAGATTTTGTTTTTTTAAAAAGGAAAAAAGAAAAAAAAAGAAAAAAAAGAAAAAGAAAAACCCTCCCATCCATGGCATGACACACATGTCATGCCATGTGTCCTAGGAAAAATCTAGAAGTGGCCATGTGTCTCCTTTAGAGGAGACTAGAAAGGGGGCACCTCACCCCCTTTCCTTCTTTATAAAGAAACCCCCTCTCTCCAACTACACACACACACCCACAACATAAACTCACCACCAACCCCTCCACCGGCTGCTGCCGCCGTCGCCGTCGGCCTGCCGCCGGCCACCACCCTCCACTACCTTTTCATCTTCTTCCTCCTCTTCTTCCTCCTCCTCTTTCACTTCCAAAGAAAACCCTAGGTAAAAATTCTTAATCCTTTTCTTCCCAATCTCCAATTTAACTTTAAATCTAGGTTAGAGTTGCTAACAAGAATCTTTTTTTTGTTGTTGGGTTTAAATTAGAAAATTAGTGGAGAAGTCTAGGTCATCTCCAATCCAAGGCAAGTCCTCTTCCTCTTTCTCCATTTCTCCCTCTCTTCTCTTGAAATTGCTATGAAATTAATTTTCTTATTTATTCGTAATTATTATGGTTAGTTTCAAATTCTGAAATTTCTGAAGATTAATGGCATAACCCAATATTTTGAGGATGTCATGTTCTATGGGCAAAGGAATTGAATTTAACTTATTTATGGTCACAACTAATGCTTGCACCTATAGATAGACACCATGTGTAGGATATAACACAATTGGACACTTCAAATTTTGATATATATATATATATATATATATATATATATATATATATATATATATATATATATATATATATAAATTATGTGTAAACTCACTCTTTGGAACTAAATGTTTAATACAAACATGTGTATTTAGGTATACATGGACACATATAGTTGCAAGGAAATTTATACGTATATGCAAGGACACTTATGTTCATATATACACATACATATATATATCTTGGCATATTTTATCTATGCAATTCATGTACTTATATTCCAATGGACACTATAAGTTTGACATAACTTAGGGACTCAAAACTTTACACGTGACGTATGTATATATAAACTTTATACTTCTTCGTATAACATACGAAGAAGTATAAATGTATCGAATAACATACGTTGACATGGTTAATTAGTTAAATTAAGCAGTTACAAGTTCCTATACTTTAAGGTAACTTTACATCTATGAAATTCCAACTCTCTTGCATACCAAGTCAATGTTACAAGGAGTATAACATTGTTTTACAAGTCATGACACATGGAAGTAGATTTGATATCATTTGTGTTACTAACAACTCTAATTTTGATACTTGGATAATAATTAGCAAGCCGCAATAGTCCCAAAAACTTGCTTGCTCGTTTAAATTGCTAAAATCGCTTGCTAAGGTAAGGAAGTCAGTAATCAATTACATTTCTATATGTTTGCCATTAAAATCTTTTTTGGAATTTTAATTACAAACAGAACAATGTTATAATGTAGGACTTGGATGTAGTCCTAGGAGTACACTTTTGTTTTTATCTGGGTACTTGTGTCGATGGAGCGAGTGGTAATATGTTGACTCCGTTGACGATCTGACGACGATTCTAGATTCTCTGAAGGTCTGGGTTGCTCTGGATACCGGAGCATTGCAGAGGGGAAGAAGACGTTGAGTGTCTCTTCTGGCCTCTGTGGATGTGCTTCTCTCGGAGTATGTATGCATGTCCTTCTCTCTATCTGTGTCTCTGGAAGAAGAAAATGATCCCTCTATTTATAAGTAGCAGGTTGGGCTGCTCATGCGCGCATATGTAGGATGCACATGTACGTAGGAACGTCACGTGGCTGATGCTGGCGGGAGGAGGACGCATGGATGATGTGCCATGATTTATGGGTTGAATCCTTCATACTACTTTTGTGGGCTGGCACGTGGCAGTGGAGAGGATCTTTCGGTTGCTGAAATCTTGAGGGGTTAGCACCCCTGCATAGGCTGAACTGAGTCAAGGAACACGTGGCATATGTCCATGGCTCAAAGATCTCGGATTTGGTGGAGGGTGATCTTGACAGGATGCGCCTAGGATTGGGCACATGAGGAGACTTAGCTCGTAACCTTCAGGAGTCACGAATCAGTCTGGACGTATGGCTTTTGAGGTGCATGCGGGGCTTTAGTAGCATGGCCGGGGAGGCGCATGCTGTGACTCTGCTTCTGTCTTTAGGGATCAGAGGTAAGTCAGGGACGCATGGCTTTTGAGGCGCATGTAAAGCTTCGGGCGCATGGCTACGAAGGCGCATACGAGTGGTTGGTCGGCCACGTGGCTTGTAACCGACAGAGGAAAGTAATGATGATGCTGACGTTAGCGGTGCTTCCTTTTTGCAAAAGCTGCTGCCGCTCTGTCATCGGAGGACGTGCTGCCAACTCTGTCACTTTAGCATTAATTGCTTGGTGGGTGACGAGGCGAAGTGGGCGCATAGGTCTGTGTTCACCAGGACGTATGGATCTGTGCTTTGTTGGGCGTATCCTTATGGGGCACTTGATGCTGATGGGCGCATCTGTATGGTGCATGGGATGCTAACAGGCGCATCGACTGCGTGGTGCATCCTTATTGGTCTGTCTGTTGAGTTCTTCGGGTCATTGATGGCTCTCTAATTTAGCTGAATTTGAAGGGGCAAATTTATCATCATAAATGCAAGTTCATTGCACTAACTTAGGGAGGGTTGCCACTTGGCGCATGGACTTGATTTGCCCTGGCCTATAAATAGCAACAGTTTGAGAGAGTTTTGTTGCCTCTCTCTTGACTTCTTGACGAAGATGAACTTCTCTGCTCGAGTACATTCCGTTGACAAGATGCTCCCCAGGGTGAAGATGCGTCGAGTCGTCTTCGTACGCACTTGTGAAGGTGACTGTGACATCCAAAAGTCGGGATTACGGGGTCCCGACGCAGGCCGAATGTGCCTATTGCATCCAAAGATCGGGACATTCGCGTCCCATCTTTGTTATGCTGGAAGAGCCCCAGATCGGAATTGCAGTACTCTGCTCTTTCTTGGGCTTTGGAGAGCTCTTCCTCCTACTAGAGTGGGGTTGGTTGCCCACCATTGTTATGCCCAACAATTGCTTTATTAGCCGAAGCACTTGATCGGGTCGAAGTAGAGCGCATATGCTGAATGATGCGCCTGACTGAGACGCCGAAGAGATGCGTCTAGCTGAGACGTTGAAGAGATGCGCCTGACTGAGACGCTGAATGATGCGCCTGACTGAGACGTCGAAGAGATGCGCCTAGCTGAGATGCCGAAGAGATGCGCCTAGCTGAGACGCTGAAGAGATGCGCCTAGAAGAAGTTTAGGCTAAGAGAGTCTTCTATGTAAAAAGAACCTTTAGTCATGTAACAAACTTTTATGAAATAAAAATCCCGTTTATGCTGCTACTCTTTACTGTTTTATGTTATTTTTGGCGCACGTTGACTTGGGTAGTTGATGCGCCTGAAGTTTTTATGCTTCTACAAGACCCCTTTCAAAGTTTTTGAAACTTTCTGAAGTTTCGAAATACTTTGAATAAGAAGCATGGTGGGTGTATATTTTTAATAGAGCGCATGACTATTCTGGGCGCATGACTGCTCCGCGTATGAGGTGCACGCTCCTCTCAGTTTTAAATGAAATGATAATGCTTCGGAATAAACAAAAAGATTAATAATGATTTTGGATATCCGCAACAATCCTTTTGCGGTGCCCAAAGCCATGGCTGACGTCACCCTTCATTGGTTTCCGCGTATGCCCAAGCCTATAAATAGGCGACTGGTGGAGAGAGAGAGTCTTTCTTCTCTTTGCTTCCTTCTTTTAGAGTTCTTCTTTCAAAAAAAACCCTAACTTCTTTTTGAGAGATGGCTCCCAAAACCCCACGCAGTAGTGCTGGCAGAGGACGAGGCCGGGGTAAGGAGCCGATGGAGTTTGACGAGGAGGACGCTACCGTCGTCACTGTGACTCCCGCTGACGTTCGGCCAGCGGTGACGGGTGGGTGTCTTCTGTCTTTGTGGTTTTTCAACTTTTTAGACGAGTTTGGGGCATACGGATGAGTTACATCCTGTTGCTGTACCCTAACTCTTTGTTGCTGACGCGCATGGACTTATGTCCTGATGATGTGCTGAGGCTATTCCGCTGACGCACATGGGTTTAGGCCCTAATTATGCGCCGAGGCTTTACTACTGATGCGCATGGGTTTAGGTCCTGATGATGCGCCGAAGCTTTACCGCTGACGCGCATGGGTTTAGGCCCTGATTATGCGTCGAGGCTTCACTGCTGATGCGTGTGGGTTTAGGCCCTGATGATGCGCCAAAGCTTTACCGCTGACGCACATGGGTTTAGGCCCTGATTATGCGCTAAGGCTTTACTGCTGACACGCATGGGTTTAGGCCCTGAATGCGCCAAAGCTTCACTGTTGACGCGCATGGCCTTGGGCCCTGAATGCGCCGAAGCTTCACTGCTGATGCGCATGAGCTTGGGCCCTGAATGTGTCGAAGCTTCACAGCTGATGCGCATGGGTTTAGGCCCTGACGACGTGCCAGGCCGCTGATGCACCCAATGCTTTATCTTTTCCTTGCTATTTGACTTTTGTTTTTGCTTGTGTCAGTGTCGATGACTATCTCCTTGCTAAATAAAGTCCTTCTGGATGCTCCCCTTTGCCAAATGGGGGTTGACTTCGACGAGGAGGTTATTAACCCAACGAAGGCTGCTCTCTTGCTGAATCAGCCTTCCGAGCGAATGTTGCAAATTCGGGATCAGTCGTCTGTCTTTCTCCAAAGTATGATGGAGAGCGGCAAACTAAAATCTGCTGAGTCCGAGAATGTGACTTTCTTGAAGCCTGCCTTTCTGTTTGGTGACTGCTTGACCTCCACTGAGGCGAAGATACTGAAGATCAAGGAAGACTGGTTCTTCACGGCGAAGGGCATGGCCCTGTACATGCGGCATCTTGAACGTCAATTGCCGCTGACGGCTTTCTACCGTTTAGCATGCAAGAGGAGGATGCCATGGGAACTTACTCCTTCTCAAGGAGGGGCAGTGGTGGGTACCCTTTTGATTGATGTTACTTCGAATCAAAGGGATACCTTGGCCGCCTCGCGAGCCGAGACCTTGTACAATTGCCGAACTTTGCACCCTGGGAGCCTTTATAGTGATGTTCCTACTGACACCTTCGCCTTTGGTGCTTCGACCTTTGCAAATCGGATGCTAACATCGAAGGTTATGTATCCGAAAGAAGGTTTTCGGGTTGAGGGCTGGTGTCACCACGTGTCAAAACACTACCAGAATAAGTCGTTTTAGCGACGCCTAAAGACGTCGCTAAAACAATAATTTTCGTCGCTAAAAATAATTAGCGACGAAATTACCGACGTTTCGGGCTGGTCACGGAAATGTAAGTCGCTGATCATATAAACGTCGCCAAACGTCGCAATTGTCGACGTTCGCCGACGTATTTATACGTCGGTATAATGCCGACGTCCACCGTCGTGTCGTCGCTCTTTGCGACGTAATATTTAGTGTCGCTACAAGTCGGTAAATTTACCGACGAATTACCGACGAGTCGTCGGTGATTTAGTGACATATACAAAGTCGCTAGACGTCGGTCCATCCTGGGAATTTCTGGGGATAATTACCGACGTACACCGACGTTTACCGACGTCCTCCGACGTAATTGTGCGTCGTTAAACGTCGGTAGACTGGATAATATTAATTATCTACCGACGTTTATCGACGCACAATTACGTCGGAGGACGTCGGTAAACGTCGCTAATTCTGCAAAAAAAATAAAAATAAAATAAAATACAGAATGTCCATTTCTCCCTGCAGTTTAAAAAGCTAACCATTTTTCACTGTAGAATAGGATCCAAACAATCACAGAATGTCCATTTCTCACTGTACACAGGTTTCAGTCCCTATATCCAAGTCTACAACAATCACACAAAATATGGTTGTCAGAATGGCTCAGAACACAACCCAAAATTCACACAATGTCCAAGTCTACAACAATCATTCTAGCAATGTCCAAATCTGGTTCGTAAGACAAACTAAACATAATCAGTTCTATTTCACATGCTTAATTGCCAAGTATGGGAACGAATGGCTTAGAACACAACCCAAAATTCATTCTAGCATACATTAGTGTGAATCATCTATGTTCTGTACATATGGTGTAGTATATGTTCTTATCGTATCTAGTATCTGAAGAATGTAACAGAATCAAGATAAACTCACATAATGTAATACTAAGACATCATCTACTACTATATAAGATATAGTGATAGGTTGTCGTATCATCATTGCCGAAGGATGAGGGTCGGAGGACAGTCAACTTTATCTACGGATACATAGTTTCTGCCTCGCCAATCGAATGGCTTAATTGCCAAGTATGGGAACGAATGGCTCAGAACACAACCCAAAATTCATTCTAGTATACATTAGTGTGAATCATCTATGTTCTGTACATATGGTGTAGTATATGTTCTTATCGTATCTAGTATATGAAGAATGTAACAGAATCAAAATGAACTCACATAATGTAATACTAAGACATCATCTACTACTATATAAGATATAGTGATAGGGGCTCGTCGGAGGGAGGAGAAGGGGCTTGCGGTGGAGGAGGAGGATGAGCGGCACCGGAGGGAAGGGGGTCGGGCTGTCGTCGAGGTCGGGGAAGAGGGGCGGGAACAAAAAATTTGGGGAGAGGGAGAAATGAAAAGTCGAACCGAGGAAACCCTTTTTATCAGAAATTAGCGACGTCCGCAAATACGTCGCAAAGCGTCGGTATTCATTTAATATTCGGCGACGTAATAATCTTTGCGACGCTAAACGTCGCTGAACTAATAAAACTAGCGACGTTTTTCGACAAATCAACGACGTTGGTTTTTATTACAGTAAAGGTAGTCGTAATATGTCGCTGTTTGTCGCTATCAGCGACGTATTGTGACGCATACTTTCGGAGTCGCTATCAACGAATGGCTCAGAACACAACCCAAAATTCATTCTAGCATACATTAGTGTGAATCATCTATGTTCTGTACATATGGTGTAGTATATGTTCTTATCGTATCTAGTATCTGAAGAATGTAACTGAATCAAGATGAACTCACATAATGTAATACTAAGACATCATCTACTACTATATAAGATATAGTGATAGGTTGTCGTATCATCATTGCCGAGGGATGAGGGTCGGAGGACGTCGGTAAACGTCGCTAAATCTGCAAAAAAAATAAAATACAGAATATCCATTTCTCCCTGCAGTTTAAAAAGATAACCATTTCTCACTGTAGAATAGGATCCAAACAATCACAGAATGTCCATTTCTCGCTGTACACAGGTTTCAGTCCCTATAACCAAGTCTACAACAATCATACAAAATATGGGAAGGAATGGCTCAGAACACAACCCAAAATTCATTCTAGCATACATTAGTATGAATCATCTATGTTCTGTACATATGGTGTAGTATATGTTCTTATCGTATCTAGTATCTGAAGAATGTAACAGAATCAAGATGAACTCACATAATGTAATACTAAGACATCATCTACTACTATATAAGATATAGTGATAGGTTGTCGTACCATCATTGCCGAAGGATGAGGGTCGGAGGACAGTCAACTTTATCTACGGCTACATAGTTTCTGCCTCGCCAGTCGAATGGCTGCAGGGACTATGTCCTGATCACCATGTCATACTGTAGATTAATACAAATGGAGTTGGAGCCAAAATACAGAAACCAAAATATGATATCCACCTCAAGTGTAGAGTCGAAGGAGAAGATCTTTTCCACCCTCTCCCTCTCTTACGCTATCAACGTCACAACTTTTCCACCTCAAGTTCTGATCAAGCATTTTCCTTCTTCTCTCCTCCACCATGGCTCTGAACCTATCTGCCTTCCTACTTCCCTTCTTCTTATTTGACTCTCTCAGCCACATATGATATCCAGCTCAAGTGTAGAGTCGGGGAAGAAGAAGTGGACATGAAGAGGAGGGGAAAGCAGCACAGCCGGCGGCATGACCCGGAGGAAGTACAGAGGTTTTCTTCAACATACGTAGGAGAACTATAAGGATATATCTTTTCACAATATATCACCTTGTCAAAGACCCTTAATGTGACAACCATGTTACCGCGGTGTCGGAAAACTAACATGTCATAATTTTATAAGCCGTGTGTTTTGACATAATCCTCCAACCGGATTTCAGTTCTATGTAATAATGCAAGATTACGACATAGGAGGAAAGAGTTGGAAGGATTATGTAAAAACACACGGCTTAGAAAATTATGACATGTTAGTCTTCCGACACCGCGGTAACATGGTTGTCACATTAAGGGTCTTTGACAAGATGACATATTGTGAAAAGATATATCCTTATAGTTCTCCTACGTCTGTTGAAGAAAACCTCTGTACTTCCTCCGGGTCATGCCGCCGGCTGTGCTGCTTCCCCTCCTCTTCCTGTCCATTTCTTCTCCCCCGACTCTACACTTGAGCTGGATATCATATGTGGCTGAGAGAGTCAAATAAGAAGAAGGGAAGTAGGGAGGAGCAGATGGGTCCATAGCCATGGTGGAGGAGAGGAGAAGGCAAAACTGAATCAGCATTGTCTTCCGGATCGTCCTCATCAAGACATAACGGGCTGCTCAGCGTGCCCAGCTTCTTCAACTTCTCGCTGGCTGCAGAGTCGAAATGGGAACGGGTCCTCTTTGTCGGCCCGGAGCTCTGACTCGCACTCGTCGCCGCGCTACTGGTTTCCTCTCCTCCTCTGACGCGGGTCATAAGAAAAGAAATTTCGTACCTCTTCTTCACATAAATATCATTGTCGCCTTGTACTCGAGCCTCCTCATCTGTCATTCTATCCAACTTCTCGGAGTCATCGAAGAAGGAGTCGAATGAGTCGGCGGTGATAGCAGATGATTGTAATACAGGGAGCGAAAAGACAGGCGAAGAAGAGGACGATACGAGTCGAATGGGGATTCGAGTGACAATGTAGGCACCGAGAAGTCGGATAGCGTCACAGATGAGGAGGCTCGAGTACAAGGCGGCAATGATGTTTATGTGAAGAAAAGGTACGAAATTTCTTTTCTTATGACCCGCATCAGAGGAGGAGAGGAAACCAGTAGCGCGGCGACGAGTGCGAGTCAGAGCTCCGGGCCGAAAAAGAGGACTCGTTCCTATTTTGACTCTGCAGCCAGCGAGAAGTTGAAGAAGCTGGGCACGCTGAGCAGCCCGTTATGCCTTGATGAGGACGATCCGGAAGACAATGCTGATTCAGTTTTGCCTTCCTTGGATGGTATTGATTCTGTAGATCCGTGTATAAAAGAAGAAGAGATTGGAAGTAGAGTGGACCCGGAGGGAAATGAGAGATTGGAATCTGGGTCAATATGCAAGAAGCGAAAGAGAGTCGAGGATGCTGATAGGTTGTCGTATCATCATTGCCGAGGGATGAGGGTCGGAGGACAGTCAACTTTATCTACGGCTACATAGTTTCTACCTCGCCAGTCGAATGGCTGCAGGTACTATGTCCTGATCACCATGTCGTACCGTAGATTAATGCAAATGGAGCTGGAGCCAAAATACAGAAACCAAAATACAAAATACAGAATCCAAAATACAAAATACAAAATACAGAAACCAAAATACAAAATACAGAAACCAAAATACAAAATACAGAAACCAAAATACAAAATACAGAAACCAAAATAAAAAATATAGAATCCAAAATAGGACCCTCTGTGAGAACGGATGGCTCAGAACACAACCCAACCGGAGAGGATACTCTGAGAGATCCATCTGAGAGGGACGTATACTCTGAGAGATCACCTTTACAAGAATGATATCAGTAAGGGGATTGAGTGCTGGAGGAGATATTATCAGAGTATACGTCCTACTCAGATGGGTCTCTCACCGTTACTATTTTTTCCTGACGGCATGGTGGATGTGCTCCCTCAACAGATTCTTGCTCCGAGCCAAAACTTTGCCCCGGAGCTCAAGTGGACATCCTTGCCGAGGGATGAGGGTGTAGAGCTCCGGGGCAAAGTTTTGGCTCGGAGAAAGAATCTGTTGAGGGAGCACATCCACCATGCCGTCAGGAAAAAATGGTAACGGTGAGAGACCCATCTGAGTAGGACGTATACTCTGATAATATCTCCTCCAGCACTCAATCCCCCTACTGATATCATTCTTGTAAAGGTGATCTCTCAGAGTATACGTCCCTCTCAGATGGATCTCTCAGAGTATCCTCTCCGGTTGGTTGTCGTATCATCATTGCCGAGGGATGAGGGTCGGAGGACAGTCGACTTTATCTACGGATACATAGTTTCTGCCTCGCCAGTCGAATGGCTGCAGGAACTATGTCCTGATCACCATGTCGTAGTCCAATATAATCCAGAGATTGACACAGTTCTAATTCATATATGTAGTCCAATACAAATAGTCTAATACAAAAACAATCCAATACAAATAGTCCAATACAAATAAGTACTAATAGCTAATGAGAACCACGCTGCTCACGCAAACGCTCAGTGATACGTTCACGCAACCACCTCGAAAAAGCAAGATTTTTGGCGCGAGAAGAGATGTCGTCCCTTGCAAGGACTGCATGAAGAGAACTCTCGGTCTCACTAGCTACCGGTACTGGATGAATAGAACTCCCGGTCTCACTAGCAACCGGTGCCACTTCCTCCTCAACTGTAGGAGGAGCCACCTCAGCATTCACTGTTTTCTTCAAACGACGTGCCGCTCCTCGGGTCATGGGTGCCATCTGGTAAGATCGATAGTCACAAATAATATAATTGTAACATAAGCAAGCTAACTAAAGGAACCATCATGTAATTTGAGTACATTTTCGAAAGCCGATAAAGTATGAGAAATTCGATTTTTTGCCAAGTGTGAGAACGGATGGCTCAGAACACAACCCAAGATTCATTCAAGCATATATTAGTGTGAATCATCTATGTTCTGTACATATGGTGTCGTATATGTTCTTATCGTATCTAGTATCTGAAGAATGTAACAGAATTACGATGAACTCACATAATGTAATACTAAGACATCATCTACTACTATATAAGATATAGTGATAGGTTGTCGTATCATCATTGCCGAGGGATGAGGGTCGGAGGACAGTCAACTTTATCTACGGTAACATAGTTTCTGCCTCGCCAGTCGAATGGCTGCAGGGACTATGTCCTTGAGACAGTGAACATATACACCATGAATCCAAACCCCATATTCACATTTACTAATCCAAATGGATGCAGGGACTATGTCCTTGCCTGTCCGGTTGGTTGTCGTATCATCATTGCCGAGGGATGAGGGTCGGATGACAGTCAACTTTATCTACGACTACATAGTTTCTGCCTCGCTATTCGAATGGCTGCAGGGACTATAATAAGACACAATTCACCAAACAGAACCATACTGTAGAACTCACACTTTAAGACAATAGATGAAGGAAGACTTGTATGGAGGATTGATAGGGTTGAGCGATGTTATTTTATTCTACAAAGAGAACCATACTGTAGAACTCATACTGTAGAACTCACACTTTAACACAATTCTACAAAGAGTTGTCATAGGGTATTGAGCGATGTCATTTTATTCTTTTCTTCTTCTTCTTCTTGGGATTTTTGAGTATTGGATCTTGAGAGACATATATAGCTAGAACTTACGAAGAATGGAGTACCATACTTCAACAAATAGATGTTGACTAATTGGTTCATATACTTGTTGTCTAAAATAAATGTAGGAATGTTGCAAGGTGAAACAATGTATCAAACACTATATCGAAACCCAAACCCAATATGCAAATCCAAATTAATACGAAAATACACAAGTGTATGTAGGGGATTAAATGTACAGAGGTGAAATACATATATATGCAAGCTTGGGGGTGTCCACGTGTCCAACAAATGGACACAAAGTGTCCAAAACCTCACGAACACACTGTATCAGTGAACACATGGCCGTAATGTGTCTCCGTGTCCATTTTGGACACGAAAAACACCTCAATTAGGTTAGGGTTTACCTTCAGTCTCCTCGCGGTGGTGGAGGAGGAGGAGGATGACAAGTTCGGTTGTGGAGGAGGAGGGGATTAAGTGTACAGAGGTGAAATACATATATATGCAAGCTTGGGGGTGTCCACGTGTCCAACAAATGGATACAAAGTGTCCAAAACCTCACGAACACACTGTATCAGTGAACACATGGTCGTAATGTGTCTCCGTGTCCATTTTGGATACGAAAAACACCTCAATTAGGGTTAGGGTTTACCTTCAGTCTCCTCGCGGTGGTGGAGGAGGAGGAGGAGGAGGATCTCGTGGTGGAGAAGGAGAAGGGGCTCGCGGTGGAGGAGGAGGAGGAGAACGGGCTCGTCGGAGGGAGGAGAAGGGGCTCGCGGTGGAGGAGGAGGATGAGCGGCGCCGGAGGGAAGGGGGTGGCTGTCGTCGAGGTCGGGGAAGAGGGGCGGGAAAATAAAATTTGGGGAGAGGAAGAAATGAAAAGTCGAACCGAGGAAACCCTTTTTATCAGAAATTAGCGACGTCCAAAAATACGTTGCAAAGCGTCGGTAATCGTTTAATATTTGGCGACTTATTAATCGTTGCGACGCTAAACGTCGCTGAACTAATAAAACTAGCGACGTTTTCCAACAAATCAACGACGTTGGTTTTTATTACACTAAAGGTAGTCGCAATATGTCGCTGTTTGTCGCTATCAGCGACGTATTATGACGCATTCTTTAGGAGTCACTAAATCCAAAAATATTAGCGACGTTTTAAGTTGGCGTCGCTAATTTCGTCGCTAATATGACTTATTTTGGTAGTGAAATGGGACGAGCTGACCCTTTGGGTTTTGTCGAAGTTCAAGACTGAGCTCAAAGTGATTGGGCTGACCGCTGCCCTTCGTGCCACCCAAGCAGGTGTCGACCTTAATCGACATATGTTTCTTGCTCTCCTTGAGATGTTCAACACGCAGACTGGCACTTTCTTTACTCCAGTGGGGGAGTTGGGATTGGCCCTCCATGAGATGTATGAGGTATCCAAGCTTCCCTGGGGCTCAGAGCCGTACGAGGAATATTTCCCGAAAAATGAAGAGATCCTTGCCCTGGAAGAGAAGGATTCAGAGATGATGGCTGTTTTCAAGGAGGTGGCGAGCCACCATTATCTGATGTAACGGAAGGATAAGGGTGGATCATAGCCCCATGTGAATGCTTGGAGGGATTATGTCTTCAAGCAGGATCTGACGGACCCTTCCAAGATTCGGTTTGTGACTCCGTAGGGACTGAATCACGTGGAGGTAACCTCCGAAATGAGCCGACTAGGCGAGAAAAACCCTCATTCAAATGAGCGTGGCGAGGACGTATACAGTTGTTTCGGGCATTGTATTCACCGGATGTCGTCCAAGGCAGTATTGACTGCATACTTGATGATATGGCTCCGGGACTATGTGTTCTCGGGCGGATCTGGATCCGTAGAGAGAGTGAGCAAGAACCTCATTTTGCCAGCGGTAAAACTGGTTTTTGGTCACCCTTTGGCTCTCCTCCCTGCGATGGTGTGTAACCTGCTGCGGGGTTTGAGAGATTTTGCTGACGATGTAGTCCATGAGAGGGGCAGGAAAGACAACTTTCCCCGAGCTGAGCTACCGTTCCATTATCTGATAGGATGGTTGATTCTGCATCATCCAAATGTGATGAGCCCGGGCCCTGAAGACGATCATGTTGTAGGTGACGCCTTTATCCGTTGCTTCTATAAGAAGAAGTGGCTGCACACCGGTGTCCCTGTCTGTAGGAGGGTTTTGTCTTATCTTCAGGGGTGGGAGATCACCAAGATCAATCCTATCTGCATAGATTTTGAGGCTGACCAAGAATTGGAAGACACTGGTGAGGATGCGTTCACCCCGCCGACATGGGGGTTTCGCTGGTTGCAGAGTATTCAGCCTTCCCATTTGGTCTACCGTAACCAGAATAAGTGTTATCTGGGGCCGTATTTGCCGAGCCGGTTTGTACGTCAGTTTGGTTATACCCAGCTGATGTTAAGGAACCCCAGTAATAGTCTGGGGTTTGTTGGAAGTTTACTGGATGGAGCCCGAGGTTGGCAATATTACAACGACGAATGCACTGGGGTTCGTTTCACTACGCCTGTTCACAACCCTCGGCTGCAGATCTTATATTCGGCTGTTAAACTGTATTGCGCCATGAACACTGTGTTCTCTGAATATGACAGGAAGACTAGTTTTATCGTTGGTACTCAGCTAGAGGCAACGAAAAACATGCTGGAGGTGGCCCGGTCATATCTTCCACCAGAGTTTGCAGGATACCGGGCTGCTGCTGCAGCATCAACAGGGAGTACTCAGGAAGAGCCCCCAGCTGGAAAGAGGCGGGCTGACGCAGAGGTCGGTTCGTCTGCGCCGAAGAGGCCGAGGAAAGCTACGACTCCGAAGGTAGGAGCTCCGGGAGTGACACCTGTAGTACCAACGGAATCAGCTCCCGCAGAGGTAAAGACGTCCCACGTAGTCTGGTTTACTCTTTGATTTTTGTGACTTATGTCCCTATTTTTTTAGGAGGTGCCGAAGAAGAAACTCTGGGTTTTGAAACCGGCTATTAGAAGACCGAAGAAGGTGGCGAGCTCTTCCGACGAGCGCATTCCTTCGATTACAGCATCTCCCAGGGAGGGGAACGCTGATGATGTCGCTTCTGTGGAGATTTTGGTGTCTCCAGATTATGCTGAAAGGGAAGCTGAAGATGCAGCACTTACCAAGACCGTACAAGATGCCGTAGGGGCCTCTGGTATCGAGGTCCCAGCAGAAGCGGTACTTCCAGATGAGAAAGTGGAATGGAGTTCGTCTTCTTCGGATGACGTTGCTCCAAAGAACCCTGAGCCTGCAGTAGGGGCAACAAGCGTGGTTGTAACAGAGGAAAAGGTTGATTTCTCTCATCGTCATGATGAAGGGAGGTCGACTACACCATTTTCGAGCCCTACCCCAGACCCAGCAGTGGATGCCGAGCTGGCTGTCGACCAGGAGGTATTGACCGATTCTATTTTCGTAGAGGGATTTGATGAGGGAAGCGAGACTCGTCTGCCGAGCCTGACTCCAGAGGAAATGCCGAGTCAGGAAATGGGTGCTGATTCCGGTGTCTTGCCGGAGGAGGGAGGTCCTGAGCTGGCTGTAGGTGGTGATTTGGAGACGGAGGAGACAGCCCCAGACGTCGGTGGTCTCTCCGAGATTGAAAAGGGTAAGGGTCTATTGGAAGAACCCTATGTTGCTTCTCCTACTTGGGGGACGATATCGATGCCCTATTCAGCTCCTTCCGTCTTGGCTCCTCGGGCTAGCAGCGAAGTTCAAGTCCCCAACGAGGGAGGGTCCGCTGATGTTGAGGTTTCAGCCTCGCGGATTGAAGTCGGTGGATCTTCTCAGGTCCACCGTCCATCATAGCAGCTCCTACAACTCTTGCTATAAAGCCTCAAGTGTTGGCTAATACGGATGAGTATGTACAGTTTGTTGTCGAGGCAGTGTACAAGATGCTGCAGAAAAGAGTATCGACAGTACTAAATGCGAACAGGAGTTTCGCGACGGCGAAAGCCATGGCGCTCCCTTATATCGGTTTGATACGTTTGCATCGGGGCCATGATCATATGGCTGAGATTCTGGAGGCGTCGGTGGCTGATCTCGACCAGCATCTTTCCGAACTTCAGAGTATTCGGCGGAATGACTTTTCTACTCTGATAGAAGCAGAAAAGAAGAAATTGATAGCAGAAGTTGAATCGTCTTATCAGGCCACGGTGGCCATCTGGGACCGTACGATGGTCGATGCTGAGGCTGCGGCGGAGAGACTATTTCAGTCCACGCAGGAGAAGATAGAGCTGCGGGCCTCGTTGGATGCCAGTATAGCGGAAGTCACTGCCAGAATTTGCCTCCTTGAAGACCAGCGAGCCCAACTTTTGCTAGATGCTGAGCGAGCCCAGGCTGAGCATGTAGCATCCAAGGAGAAAGAAGCAGCTTTTACCTGCCATATTCTTTCTCTGACCTGCCAGCGGCAAGAGTTGGACGCTAAGTACGAGAATGATACTGCTCCTAGGCTGTGGAGATGATGCGTCAAGAAGCTGAACGCCGAGTCTTGGCGACTGTGGGGACTCGGGCTGAAGACTTGAAGCATCGGATCGAATAGCTTTCTGCCAATCCCAGTGATGCTTAGGAATTGTAATCTACTTTTATTATTTTTTGTTTTTATTTTTTGACAATTTTGCTGGGCTGTAATCCTTTACTTTTGAATGCAAAATAAAGAATTTCCTGGTGTGTTCATCTTTACTGTCATGAACTAGTGATTTGTGTGGACCTATTATCTTTTGTGTACCTTGGTTTTTAGGTACAGATAATAAGTTTGAGAGGACCGACATGTTTGCTCAGAGGTAATTTGGACGTGGCAAATATGGGGTTCAAATGATGGAATCTTCCTAGTCAGAGGTGTTATGGACGTGGTAGGAGTGACTCTGGGGGGATACGTGAAACTACTCAGAGGTAATATGGACATGGAAGTTCTGCGATCGATGTACAGCAACGCAGGGGTTGTCTATACGGGATGTTTACTCAGAGGTAATGTGGACGTGGTAAACATGATAAGTAGTACAAATCCTACATAGTGTAAGATTCTACTTTGTAGGGCGTAGAGAAGCAACTCAGAGGTAATGTAGACGTGGTTGTTCTTCTACTTGAGATAGAATGCAACGGAACAACTGGATTCCGAAAGCATAGGTTTTTTGTGAAAGGGAGGTGTATGTGAGCTCTGATGATCAGGTCCACTGATTCCCTTGCTAGGTAGAGATGGAAGTACATATCTGAATGATGTCAAGAGTAGTACTTCTTTAGGAACTTGCCGTTGATGGGCATCATGAACAAGTCCCCGTTTGGTCAGGCGAGGCGGTAAGCACCGTTTGAGTATACCGTCTTTATGATGAAAGGTCCCTCCCACTTGGGCTCGAACTTTCCTGGTGTTTTGTGAGTCAACACCATCGGTCTCCTGACTGTCCGGACTAGGTCGCATACTTGGAAAGTACTCTGCTTGACCTTTTTGTTGAAAGCCTGTGATATACGGGCTTGATAGAGTTCAATACGCTGCTGAGCTAGAAGACGTTTTTCGTCAAGTGCCTCCAATTCTCCCAAACGACGACGCTGATTGTCTTCTTATGTCAATTGGTTTGTGATCGCTACACGGAGTGAGGGTATCTGGATCTCGAAAGGCAGTACCACTTCACTCCCGTAGACTAAGGAGAATGGTGTGTTGCCCGTCGGAGTCCGTACCATTGTACGTTAGGCCTAAAGGCATTCGCTGAGCTTTTCGTCCCAATCGTGTTTGTTGGATGACACGACCTTTTTGAGTAGGCTGACAATAGTCTTGTTAAAAGCCTCGGCCAATCCGTTTGTTGCCGGATTGTAGGCGGTTGATGCCACGTTCAGAATATGATTCTTGTCACAGAATCTGCTGAAAGCATGGCTGATGAACTGTAGACCGTTATCATGGATAATCCTATGGGGTACCCCGAAACGGTAGATGACATGATGCTTGATGAAGCTGATCACCCTAGAGCTTTTCACTTTCGTCAGTGGAACTGCTTCTGCCCATTTGGAGAAGTAGTCGGTGATGGCTAGATTAAAGCGGTACCCTCTCGATGAAGGAGAGGTGATAGGTCCCACAATGTCCATGCCCCAAGATTCAAAGGGCCAAGAGGCGACCGTAGGATGTAATGGTTCTGATGGTGTATGGATAAAGTCGGCGTGAAGTTGGCAAGCATGGCACTTTTTAGCATAGTCGATGGCGTCGGCTGCCATGGTTGGCCAGTAGTAACCCATACATCGCAGTCGATCCTGCAATTTAGGCCCGGGTTGGTGAGCCCCGCAAGTTCCATCATGCGCTTCTCGAAGGGCTTCGGCTGCCTCTTTATTGGATAGACATCGAAGGAGAAGTCCATCGTAGGAACTTCGGTACAATATTTTAGTAGCTGTATCATAATAAAATCGAAGGGAACGCCTTCTGACCGAGACGGCTTCTTTCGGGTCTTCTGGAAGAATTCTATAGATAGCGAAGTCGATGAACGGGAATCTCTAGTCTCGGACATTAACACCGGCACTTGTCGTCATGGCGTGGGCTATTTGTGTGCATAGATTGTTTTTAGGACGGACCAAGTCTCGACCAACTATCGTGACATAGTGTTGAGTCCCGAGTGGCACTACTAATGAGGTTGTGAGGCCAGCCAGAGCGTCAGCCTCCAGGTTTTCTAGCCGAAGTACGTGTTCTATGAAGAACTTGGTGAAGGTTGAGATAATATTCAATGAAACTTTGTGGTAAGGAACCAGATCTTCATGACGAACTTCGTACTGCCCTCGGATCTGGTTAACAACGAGTTTTTAGTCGCCATAAGCTTCCAAATGATCCACCGCCAGCTGTTGCGCCAGCTGGAGTCCCATGATGAGAGCGTTGTACTCGGCAACATTGTTGGAGCACGGCTTTGAAAGGAAGTAAGCACGCTGGATGACCAGCTGATCGGAGGAGACTAAGACCACCCCCACTCCTGCGATGATTTGGCCTTTGGGGCCTGTTCTCGAAGCACCATCAAAAAACACCCGCCAGACGAAGTTTTCTTCAGCGACGTTCAATTCTTGGACATCATTCGGGATGTCTTCATAGAGTCTGGAGGACTCTTGGATCGGGTGCGGGCTAAAAAGTCAGCTAGAGCTTGACCCTTGACGGCTTTCTGTGGGACGAATACCATGTTATACGGTGCCAACAGGATTGCCCATGTATCTAGTCACGAGTTCAATGATCCCGGCTTCGTCATGAGAATCCTGAGTGGATTGACTCGGGAGATGACATAAATTTTCTGGCCCGAAACGTAATGGCGAGTCTTCTGGATGGCGAAGACCAAAGACAAACATTCCTTTTCGACGGAGTTGTATCGGTGTTCAGCCCTGATCATTGTCCTACTAAGGTAGTAGATAGCTTGCTCATAGCCTGTATCGTTGTTCTGAGCCAACAAAGCACCGAGGAAATGATCCATGGCACGGACGTAGAGGAGAAATGGTTTGCCTGCGACGGGTGCCACGAGGACTGGCGGGCTCGTCAGGTAAGCTTTGATATCATCGAAAGCTTTCTGGCATTCTTCTGTCCAGACGTAGGAGACTCCCTTTTTTATGAGCTGGGTGAAGGGTTAACATTTTCCAGAAAGATTGGCTATAAACCTTCGGATGTATGTAAGACGCCCTTACAGGCCTCGAAGTTCTCGGAGGTTCTTCGGAGGGCTCATGTCAAAGATGGCTTTGGTCTTCTCGGGGTCGACATGAATGCCTTTCGCCGTGATAATGAAGCCCAAGAACTTTCTGCTAGAAACCCCAAGGAAAGATTTAACGGGGTTCATCTTGAGTTGATGCGCTCGCATGAGATCAAAGACTGTCCTTAAGTCTTGTAAGTGATCACCTTTGAGACTGCTCTTAACGGCGATATCATCAACATAGCATTCAACTGTTTTACGTAGATGTTGATGAAAGATGGTACTCATAGCTCGTTGGTATGTCGCACCAGCGTTCTTCAAACCAAAGGGCATCACCGTGTAGCAAAAAACCCCTTTTGGAGTCCTGAATAACGTGTATTTTACGTTATCGGGAAACATTTTGATCTGGTTGTAGCCCGAATACCCGTCCATGAAAGACATACGTTCGAAGCTACATGTATTATCGATCATCACGTCAGTGATTGGAAGCGAGAATTCGTCTTTCGGGCAAGCAACATTGAGATCTCTGAAGTCGATGCAGACTCGTATCTTTCCATTCTTCTTTGTGACAGGGACGACATTGGCCACCTAATCCGGATGTTGCTCTTCTCGGATGAACCCGCTACTCAGGAGTTTGTCCACCTCTTGATTGATAGCGTTCATGATGTCAGGACAAAAACGTCATTGTTGCTGCTTTATAGGCTTGGCATTGTTGACACAAAATCACAGTCAACCAAATATTGATAGAATTGACTACATGATACTTGTGATAATTCAATACGATACATGAAGACTATATTCAGTACAAGTCAGACGACAGCTCGAATTTGTAATGCAACATATTGTTTAAGTCTGTATTTTACAATTTCATTAAGTCTAGACTTATGTAAACTGAGCTGTGCTGAGCATCTGAGACTTAACCTATACCCATATCCCAAAATCAAAAGCTCCACACAAATCCAAATAAGTCAATTGGACCTTTGACCCATTCTGTGCTCTAGAGACAGAGTTCGGGCCGAACTCTGCCTCCACACAGAGTTCGGGCCGAACTCTGCCTCCTAAAAATCAGGAACCTAATTTTTAGGGTTAGCTGGTTGCAAGTTGTCCAACGGCCAAATTTTTGAATATTTGACCCAGAATTCTGGCCGAATTCTGCCTACCTGGTATCCTATAAATAGGCTATGAATTCTCTCATTTTCATTCATCCAATCTTCTCTTCTCTTCTCTCTAAAGCCATATACAAGCCATACCCTTCTTAATCAACTAGCCACAAAGCTCCCTAAGCCTCAAGTGCTCAGCATTGTTCAGTTAGGAGTTTTGTGCAAGAGTTCAAGAAGTCGCTTGGAAAATTCCAAGCATCGCCACTGCGATCTCTGTAAGAAGTTGACGTGCTCTTCTGAAGAAAAGGCCCGGGGTGTAACTACTATTTCAAAAATAGTGAATTTAATCCTGAGCTAGAGTTCTCAGGCCTGGACTAGTCCTCCACGAGGGGAACCAGGTTAAAAATTGGCTGTATTTGCGTATGCTTTCTTGCTTCTTATTATTTCCGTATTTACTCTGATTACTTTTTGTTTGTGAAAGAGTTTAAATTTTTAATTGGATATTATTGTTAGAAACTCTATTCACCCCCTCTAGAGTTGCCATCTGGTCTTCAATTGGTATGAGAGCCAGGTTCTCTCTACAAGGACTAACATCCTAGAGCTGATCCAAGGCAACCACACAATCCATGATTTCCAATCACGGTGAAGGACAGTCCACTCATAGGCCTCTCCTATTTGATGGAACTAACTACACCTATTGGAAAACAAGGATGAGCTTTTATCTCAAGTCGCTAGACTTCGACCTGTGGACCATCGTCACCGATGGTTACAAAAAGCCCGCCAGGATAGTTGTCAATGGTTATCTCGTTGAGAAGCCACATGACAAATATTCTGACGATGAGAAGAAACAGGCAAGTCTAGATGCGAGAGCTATTAATGCGTTATTTTGTACTATAGACAGGAATGAGTTTAATAGGGTCTCAACATGCACCACCTCTCACGAAGTATGGAGACTTCTAGAAGTGACGCATGAAAGAACCACCCAAGTCAAGGAATCGAAGATCAGTCGACTCACTCAAGAATATGAGGCCTTCAAGATAAAGCCAAATGAGACGATCACGCAAATGTTCACACGATTCCTCGACATCATCAATCCCCTGTCTTCGTTCGGCAAACAATATACAAATCACGAGAAGATTCGCAAGCTACTTAGGGGGCTACCAAAGATTTGGAACCCTAAGGTGACAGCCATCATAGAAGGAAATAATCTCACTACTATGTCCATGGAGACTTTGATGGGAAAGCTGATGACTCATGAGCTTGACCTCAAAGACTTCGAAGAGCCTGCTCCTAAGGCTAAGGAGATCGCCCTCAAAGCTCACCGACGAAGGGCTGACCCCGAAGAGACGGATGATGATAACTCAGAAGGTGATGATCAAGCTCTCCTTGTCCGTAACATCAAAAAATTCCTTCGCTTCCATCGAAGAAAGAAGGAACCACAAGAAGATGACGAAGAAGAGCCAACATGCTACGGTTGCAAGAAGACTGGACACGTCCTAAAAGACTGTCCATTCTTAAAGAAGAGCAACCGTTATGAGAAACCATACAAGAAGGCTTCTTCAAAGAAATATGCCAACACAAGCATTTGGCATGAAAGCGAAGCTAGTGACTCCGAGGAAGAAAAGGACTCTTCTCAAGACACTGCAAACGTTTGCCTAATGGCAACGTCCGACAAGGTATCAAATGAAACTCTTGATGATTTCACTTTTGATGAACTTGGCGATGCTTTCACCGATTTACTTGATGACCATAAGAAAGTCATTGGTAAATATAAATATGCCAAGAAAAAGATCAAAAGTCATGAAGCCGAAATTCAAAGACTTTCTTTATTGCTTGATAACATTAGAGACACTTCACCCACGGAAGTCACAAATGAGGTATCTAAGATTAAATTAAGCCTACATGATGCCGAAGCACGTATTGAAAAACAAACACAAGAAATCACGACTCTCAACACTGAGCTTGCTGATGAAAAGAGTAGACACAAGATTTCTATTACTAAAATATATGGTTTGAATGCTAAGGTTAATGAACTGCAGGCTAGCTCTAAGAAATTAGAGATTAGATTGGAAAAACAGGTTGCTCAACCTCAAACCCAATCACATGAGGCACACACAAAGCACAACACTGCTCATACTAGTCAAACACGTCATCCTCCTGCAGCACACAATCATGCTTTCATGTACACCCACTTTCATAAAGCACACAAACCACATGCACGTAGAAATAACTTTCACTCTAATATGACACATAATCACCATGCTACACATAGATACAATCATCACTATGCTGTACACAAACACAATCACCATCATACTGATTATAAACATCATCCTGCAGCCACATATAGTCATCACCATGCTTCACATAGACATCATCACCATGCTACTCCACACCACTCTACATATAACTATCATCCCCATGCTACTCCACACCACTCTGCATATAGACATCATTAACATGCTCCTAACATAAATAGGAATGCTATTTGTACTTATTGTGGATTACATGGACACATTTCACCATAATGTAGAGTTAGAAGATTAGTAGATAGAAACATATATGCATGGTTTCCGAAAACTAACTTTTCAGGACCCTCAAGAACTTGGGTACCAAAGGTCACATCTACTCTTGATGTAGGTGGACCTTCCCTCCTCAACTAAGAGTAAGTGGATTCTCGATAGTGGATGCTCGCAGCATATGACGGGAGACGTAAATCTTTTCGCATCACTATCGATGAAGAGAGAAGGATATGTATCCTTCGGTAACAACCTAAAAGGGTATATTATAGGTAATGGTACTATTGGTAATCTTTCCTCTCCCGTAATAAAGGATGTCTGCCTAGTGACCGAGTTAAAGCATAACCTGCTCAGCATTAGTCATCTTGCTGACCATGGATATGATATTAACTTTGGGCAAAATAAATGTTGTATTTATGATAGGTCAACAGGAGACATCGCTTTTGAAGGGATAAGAGAGGATAATATTTACATATTCTATCTTTCTAGAGATAATAACAATGCATGTAGATGCCTTTATGCTCACAAGGATGAAAGATTACTGTAGCACCAGCGTCTTGGTCATGCCAATATGGATACTATATCCAGGCTATCGACTAAGAAGCTAGTTAGAGGCTTGCCCGACATCATATTCAAAAATGATACGGTATGTGCCGAATGTGAAATGAATAAGGCAACCAAGTTCTCATTTCATTCCATAAACTCTGTAAGTACTACTAGACCCTTGTAATTACTTCATATAGATTTATTTGGCCCCAGTAGAGTAGCCAGTCTTGGTGGAAAACTCTACGCTTTTGTTATAGTTGATGATTTTTCAAGATTTACTTGGATTTTCTTCCTTAAAAATAAAAGTGATGCTATTTCAGTTTTCAATATTTTTGTTAAGAAAGTTCAAAACGAAAAATGCTACATGATTACTCGAATCCGAAGTGATCATGGAGGCGAATTCGAAAATACTGATTTTGAAAAGTTTTGTGATTCCAATGGTTTTGATCATAAATTTTTTTGTCCAAGAACTCCTCAACAAAATGGTGTTGTGGAGCGGAAGAATAGGACTCTTGGCGATATGGCTAGAGTCATGTTAAACAAGTTTTCTCTTCCAAAATATTTTTGGGCTAAAGCTGTCAATACAGCATGCCATATTTTAAATAGGGTGCTTATTCGTCCTATTACGAAGAAAATACCCTATGAGCTTTGGTTTGGAAGAACCCCAAATATTTCTTATTTTAGAGTTTTTGGTGGTAGATATTTTATCCTTAACACCAAAGACAACTTAGGCAAATTCGATGCCAAAGCTGACGATGGTATTTTCCTTGGCTATGCTGCCAAGAGAAAGGGA
The DNA here is from genome assembly GCA_029216955.1 of Iris pallida. Taxonomy (NCBI): domain Eukaryota; kingdom Viridiplantae; phylum Streptophyta; class Magnoliopsida; order Asparagales; family Iridaceae; genus Iris; species Iris pallida. The sequence goes on along the minus strand of JANAVB010000197.1, from coordinate 17,457,667 downwards.
TATAGAGTGTTTAACAAACGCTCATTAATTGTGGAAGAGTCTACGAATGTGACTTTTGATGAAGATAACAGTGCAGCAGCTACTCTTGATGATGATGTTGAGCCATCAACTTCTACTCCAATGAATACCACTACCGAAACCAATTCTCTAGAGGGCTTGCCAAAGAAATTCTCTTTCAAGCTGTCACATCCAGAAAATTTGGTAATAGGTGAGGTTTCACGCGGAGTAACTACTAGATCATCATTAAGAGACTCCATTGCTAGTACTGCCTTTATTTCACAAATTGAGCAGAAAAATATTGTAGAAGCTTTTAATGATGAATTTTGGATTTAGGCCATGCAAGATGAACTCAACCAATTCGAGAGGAGCCAAGTTTGGAAACTTGTTCCTAGACCGGTAAATCTCTCGATTATTAGTACTAAATGGGTTTTTCGAAACAAAGTAAATAAAGATGGTTCAGTTACACGCAACAAAGCTCGTTTAGTAGCTCAAGGATACAACCAAGAGGAAGGTATCGACTACGATGAGACGTATGCTCCTTTTGCGAGATTGGAATCCATTCGGATGCTTTGCGCATTTTCTAATTTTTAAAATTTCAAACTGTTTCAAATGGATGTTAAAAGTGCTTTTTTGAATGGATTTATTAATGAGAAAGTTTATGTAAAACAACCCCCTGGTTTTGAAAATCACAAATTTCCCGACCATGTTTTCAAGCTGAAGAAAGCGCTGTATGGCCTCAAACAAGCCCCTAGAGCTTGGTATGAACGGCTAAGCAATTTCTTACTTGAGAAAGGGTTTTCAAAAGGAAAAATTGACACTACACTTTTCATAAAATCTTTCAAAGACACTATTCTATTAGTGCAAATCTACGTTGATGATATTATATTTGGTTCTACTGATGAAACTCTCTATCAAGATTTTGCCAAGTGTATGCAGACCGAGTTTGAGATGAGCATGATGGGGGAGCTTAACTACTTTCTTGGACTGCAAGTAAAACAAACGACAAATGGAACTTTCATCTGTTAGTCAAAGTATACAAAGGACATGCTGAAGAAATTCGACCTTGACAACGTCAAACCAATCAGCACTCCAATGGCTACTACAACTAAACTAGAACCGGATGAAAGCGGCAAACCTGTGGATCAACGTAAGTATCGAGGTATGATAGGTAGTCTTCTTTATTTAACTGCTAGTCGCCCTGATATTATGTTTAGCGTTTGCCTGTGTGCTAGATATCAAGCAAATCCTAAGGAATCACACATGACCGCTGTTAAGCGTATCTTTCGATACCTTAAGGGTACGGTTACAGTGGGCCTATGGTATCCCAAATCAACATCATTTAACCTCATTGGTTACTATGATGCTGATTTTGCCAGATGCAAGGTCGACCGTAAAAGTACGAGCGGCACGTGCCATTTATTAGGAAAGACTCTAGTCTCTTGGTTTAGCAAGAAGCAGAATTCAGTCGCACTATTCACAACAGAAGCTGAATACATCGCAGCTGGTCGTTGTTGTGCACAAATTCTGTGGATAAAGCAAACCCTTGAAGACTACAACTTATCTTTTATGTACATTCTAATCTTTTGTGACAACACTAGTGCTATAAATCTCACTAAGAATCCCATATGTCATTCACGCACGAAACACATTGAAATACGTCACCACTTTTTGCGTGATCATCAGCAAAATGGCACTATTAACTTAGAATTTATTGACACTGATCATCAGCTAGTAGATTTCTTTACAAAACCATTATCCGAAGAGCGTTTCAATTTTCTTTGTCGTGAACTTAGAATGTTGGACGAAGCTGTTATTAATTAAAATAAACCTGTATAAATATCGAGTATGTCTTGATTCTTTTATGATGAAATTGCTATGGGTACAAGCCGAAAGGGTCCTTTTGACAATAAGGCGTAAAAGCCTAAGCGACACGGTGCACTAGTCCTCAGGACTACCGCTAGCTGGGATCCGGCCCCTGCAGCTAACCCATGGCAACTTCGACACATTGAATTATGGCATAATTCCTTGTTTATTACATGGTTCATTTTTATTTATCACATGCTAAAATTTAGATTTTCCAACTTCACTTTGCTTCAGCGTAAATTCTTTGTCATTCTCCAATTTGGTCGTTTTCAATTTTATATATGTATTCTTTTATCATACTCTTTTGATTTTTCTCTCTTAACCAAATTTTATGCCTTTGGTCAATTCTGGTTGCAGAAACTAGAACTCGGGCCAAACTCTGGCATACCCAGAGTTCGGGCCGAGTTCGGTCTGGCTGTTCCAGAACCGGGAGCAGCCTCAGCCGCTGATCAAAAAGCTTGATCCAATGGTCCACATTTGCTCCGACCATTCAAACCCTTACACAAATATTCGGGTTCCCCTCTTCTCTCTCCTCCATTGCCACCTTCTAAACTCCTCCAAACTATTTCCTCCAAACCCTAACCCTAGTTCTTCCTTCCTAGAGCATATCTTTTCTCAAAACTCAAGGAGAAGGCCTCTCTCACCATTCTCCTTCATATTTCATCATCACTTTGAGGTATATCTCCACACTTCTCTCCATCTCATTTTTCTCAATTGTCTTTATTATTTCATGGCTCCACGATTGTTCAATAGGGGGAAGAGACTTCGTACCGAGGGTGCGTCCTCTTCGAATGCTCCTCCTCATGTTGAACCACCCATTGAACAACCCATTGCACCACCCGTTGAACAACCCAATCAACCACCTATCCACCCGTTGTTCAACCCACCTCGTCCACTTGACCCCAACACGTTTGACGATCGGATATTTGTATCACTTGACGCTTCAAATGAATGGTTTAGTAATTTTCGGACATGTCCGGTGTTTACGGGTCATCCTATCAATTTCACAATTTTCTCCCAATATGATTCACTTTTTCATGATCTTTGTCTTGACGAACTTGTCACCACCAACTCGGTTATATATCGCAATGCTATACAAATATTTTATTGCAACCTAACTCATAATGATACTCATATATTTTTACGGGTTGCGGGCATTGATATTTCTTTCGATGATTTCGACTTGGCCGACTACCTTGAACTCCCGGAGCCAAACTCATGGGAATAACTTGTTCAAGCTCGTAGATTTCAATTTCCCGATGGGTCTTCTCTCGAAAGCTTTAAGGACGACTTGTGTACCCCTAACACACGTCCTCGCAAACTTTTGGCCAAGTTTCTCAATCCCTATTTTTATGAACTTCATCAGATTATCTTTAACACTATTCTGCCCAAAGCGGGATCCACCGATGAGGTCACCTACTTTGAAATATCGGCTTTGTATCATCTCCACTTTCATGTTCTATTTAATCTTCCACGTACCATGATGGACTGGATGATTAATTCTAGGAAGAAACCAAGATCCTTGGTTTATGCATTGTATCTTCCTATGATCTTTCGTGATTTTCATGTACCTCTTGATGAGTGCTAGTTCCTACCTGCCCCTTCCTTCCTATCTAAGGCACGACGGCTTCAGGCAGGCGTTAGCTCACCTGTTGTGTCTGAGCACTCTGATGATGATGAGCCCGACGCACCTCCTCTTGGACAGGATGCACCTCCTCCTCCTGCTACTCTTGAGTCCCTCCTGACCATGCTCCATGATCGATTCACTTTAGAGGATGATCGCTGGACTCAGCTTGACTACCGGACCACACTGCAGATGAGTGACATCAGCAACTCACTGCACGACATCCGGTACTCTATATCCCGCCATCCTTCTATGCCTATTCCTATGGAGCGGGATCCTGCTCGCGATGGATATCGTATCAATGAACCTTGGGTTGTCCGTTACTTGGATCCGGATGCGGCCTTCGTGGACCCTCGTCGTTCCTTCACAGATCCATCCGACGATGCTGGGCCTTCACGAGCTCGATGATGGATATGGATTTCTCCTTGTTGCTGCTGCTGAGGATCGTAGTTTTATGTTTTCTGCATTTTGGACTTTGGTTTATGTAGTTGACTCATGCACTTTGGTTGTGTAGACTTATTTATCTTTGTGACTCTTAGAGACATTCGATTATGCTGTTTATCAGTTTATGCAGTTTATCTTATCAGTTTATGCAGTTTATCTTTATTATTTTTTGGTGTGCTTGCCAATCATTTTTTTTCTGGATGTTTGATAAATGCCAAAAGGGGGAGAAATTTAGGTATATTCTATATTCTTTTGTATCTGTATATGTGCTTTGGGGAAGAATACTTTTAACAGGCCAACAGGATTCAAAGCAACGTTTACGGGGGAGCTATTGCTAGCTCGGCACTGATTACGGGGAAGCTATGTCATTGCTCTTAAATGTGTCTAGGTATGAATATTGAATATACAAATATCAATTTGTCAATTATCAATATGGGGGAGATTGTTGACACAAAATCACAGTCAACCAAATATTGATAGAATTGACTACATGATACTTGTGATAATTCAATACGACACATGAAGACTATATTCAGTACAAGTCAGACGACAGCTCGAATTTGTAATGCAATATATTGTTTAAGTCTGTATTTTACAATTTTATTGAGTCTAGACTTATGTAAACTGAGTTGTGCTGAGCATCTGAGACTTAACCTATACCCATATCCCAAAATCAAAAGCTCCACACAAATCCAAATAAGTCAATTGGACCTTTGACCCATTCTGTGCTCTAGAGACAGAGTTCGGGCCGAACTCTGCCTCCACACAGAGTTCGGGCTGAACTCTGCCTCCTAAAAATCAGGAACCTAATTTTTAGGGTTAGCTGGTTGCAAGTTGTCCAACGGCCAAATTTTTGAATATTTGACCCAGAATACTGGCCAAATTCTGCCTACCTGGTATCCTATAAATAGGCCATGAATTCTCTCATTTTCATTCATCCAATCTTCTCTTCTCTTCTCTCTAAAGCCATGTAAAAGCCATACCCTTCTTAATCAACTAGCCACAAAGCTCCCTAAGCCTCAAGTGCTCAGCATTTTTCAGTTAGGAGTTTTGTGCAAGAGTTCAAGAAGTCGCTTGGAAAATTCCAAGTATCGCCACTGCGATCTCTGTAAGAAGTTGACGTGCTCTTCTGAAGAAAAGGCACGGAGTGTAACTACTATTTCAAAAATAGTGGATTTAATCCTGAGCTAGAGTTCTCAGGCCTGGACTAGTCCTCCACGAGGGAAACCAGGTTAAAATCGGCTGTGTTTGCGTATGCTTTCTTGCTTCTTATTATTTCCGCATTTACTCTGTTTACTTTTTGTTTGTGAAAGAGTTTAAATTTTTAATTGGATATTATTTTTAGAAACTCTATTCACCCCCCTCTAGAGTTGCCATCTGGTCTTCAGGCATCAGGTAAGATGTTAAGTCTATGCATCGCGATCTGGGGATCAAGTCTCGGCATATCTTCATAGCTCCAAGCGAAGACGTCGATATATTCTTTGGCCAATTTGACTAAAGTCTTCCGGTCTCTTCCCTTTAGACTCTTGCTGATGAAGATAGGTTTGGAAGAAGACCCATCCCCAAGGTCGATCTGCTCGACTTCGTCTTCGGTAGGGGGTTCGCGTAATTCAAAACAAGACTCCCACTGCACTCCTAGGCATTGAGCCCAAGGTTGTTCCTCGAAGAATTCCGGCGTTGGGTCATCGCCTTTATCCTCTTGAGATTGTGCAGATGCCATGTTGACTGATAGCACCCTCTTAAAGATTGGGTCGATACTGGTATCGGAATCCTAAGTTGATGCTTCAGATGAGTGAGAGTGCTCCACTTATTCCGTTTTTGAACTCTTTGGAGTTGCCGGCGGCGTGACATAGCCCACACTCCATCGAGTACGATGATAGTAGTCCTGCGGCTTTCCTGCAGGTGTTGGGAGCCTGAGGGGAAGTCACCGACCTTTACCGTAGTTCAGGACCTTGTTGCTTTTCAGATCGTAGCCCATCTTTTGGATGAGGTACTTTGCCTTGTCCGTGTACCGATAGACTTGTATTCTGCCGGTATCCGATTCTGGCTCGGGTGGCGGGAGGGATTATATTGTCAAGAGAAGGTACATCTATGTCAGCAGATATGTATTCTCCTAACTCTTCATTCATGAGCACTGGGCTGGTTCGAGAGAGCTCAGCACAGACTTGACCTTGGACTCTGAGAGGGCTGTGTGGGCCTTCTCTTGCAGCTTGAGTGAGGTCGAAGCTTGCGGAGGCTTGCCTTTAAGACGCACCTTCAGGGGTGCCTCAACTACGCCTTCGGTAACCGGTGCCTTTCCCTGTAGTTTTGCCACAAGGAGAGCTGACATTTGAGGAGGTTTTTCTTTGAGCCGTATCTTGAAGGAAGCTTCGGTAGATGTTCTGCCTAGAGAACTCGGTGCTTTTCCAGGTAGCTTGATTGTTATGGGAGGCAGCGTTTGAGGTGATTTTCTTTTGATTCAAATTTTCAGAGGAGCATTGGAAATCATCTCTGCCTCCACGTCCATCTCTGTCGCAGTTTCTGCTTCGTCGTCAGCATCATTGGCTTCCCCTTCGTCGAGCGACTTGTACAAGCTAGTATCAGCGAAGTAGGCTTCGACCCCTTTGAAGGGGTCAATATCGGCGAACTCTGTTCGGATGATGCCGTTGGTGGACACGTACTTTATGCATTGGTAGAGTGTAGACGGCACCACCATGTACTCGTACAGCCACGGTCGACCTAGCAGGAGGTTGTAGTTGACGTCGGCGTCTACGACATAGCAAGTCACTTCGGTTCGGAGATTACCGATATGACATTTCAGTCGAATTTTCTCCAACGGTTCACTTTTGCTGGCATTAAAACCGCTGATTGTAGTATTGGAATGCGCCAGACGGTGCATCGGGATTCCCAATGTTGAGAGCAGAGTCCTAGAGATGATGCTGAGGGAGGACCCTGGATCGATCTGAATTCGCTTCACTTTGATGGAACCCACATATCTTGTGTAATACAGCGGCCTGTTGTACCGGTTGTGCTTGAGCAGCATGTCTTGTTGGGTGAAGGTTATGTTGGGGATGACCTCCTCCGCACAATGGCAGTAAGCATATGTTGTTGGGATATCTTTAGGCTGCTTAACCTGATTGATGAAGGACTCAACATCCTTCAAGGCTTCACAGAGAGCTTTGCGGGTGTCTTTAGAAAGACGAAGAAGCTCGAACAGAGATAGGCGGGCAGGTGTACCGGCAAGTTGTGCATGTATGTCAAAGTTGTGGGGCTTGGCTAGCCCCGAAGCATTTTCTCTTCGCAAAGGCTTGTCGAAGCGGGCCTCTGTGTGCTTCTGTTTATTGGCCACTGGAGGTCTGGATGGACCTCCTTCTTGGACAACAAGGGTGGTGCAGGGAGGCACCACCTCGACGACAGCTTCGTCAGGTTGGGCGTTCTGCTGCGAATGCGTTTGTACAGGAAGCGCCTCTTCCGTAGAGGAAGAGACCATACGGCAAGACATGGTCTTCTTGCCCTTGGTTTTGGAGGCAGAACGTACCCCCAGTTGAGTAACTTCGGAGACGAGGTCTGGGTGAACCCATACGATCTCTTTCCGAGATGTGGTGAGTGGGATGAGTCCACTCATGTTGTCACGGGTAGGTGGTACGTTGACCACCTCCATTGTCGTCTTTGGGATGGGGACGACGCCATCTTATGCTGTGTTTGGCGGCAAGGTGCCGAATTATAGCGACACCAGGTTGGCCGAGACTATCTTCTCCTCGTAATCGACGGAGATGACATTCGCATTGATCATGCGTTGGATATAATTCTTGAGGACGTAGCAGTCCTGAGTTGGATGCCCGACAAACCGATGGTAGTGACAGTTCCTTGGGTTGTCCACTCTTTCAACCTCGTCGGGACGCTTCGGGTCCGATAATTTAATCTTATCACCCTTCTTTAACATCTCGAAAAGTTGCAAGGTGTCCTCATCATTGAAGGAGTAGACCTCCTTTGGCCTCGGCGCAAGCGGAGGCTTTTGAGTAGGTGTTTGCATGTTCTTAGAAGCATTGACAGTTAATGCCTGCTTTTCCTTCTCCTCACGCCCAGGGTTGCTGGTAGCAGGCCGTTTTCCCTTGTCCTCGAAGACAGGGAAACTGACTCCCAGAAGGCGAGCATTGCATACCTTCTTTTCAGCTACTTCGGCCTCAATAATCAATGAGCTCCAGTCAGGAGGAGGCGTGGAATTGAGCCAGAGCTTGATCGCTGGAAGCATATTCATGCTGCAGGAGGAGAGGAGTGCGTGTTCTGGCATACCCGGGGGCAGCCTAAAACAAGCCTGTCGGAATCGTTCGATGAATGCTCGAACGGTCTCTTTTTCCGTCTGTCACACCTCTATAAGGGATGCCATCATCATGTCTTTCCCTCCGTCATAGAAACGATCAAGGAAGATGTGTGTCAAGTTATCAAAGGAAGATATGGAGTTGTCAGGGAGAATGCAGTACCAGTCGTAAGCCACTCCTTTTAATGCCCCGACAAACAGGCTGCTGAGTAGCGCGTCATCCTTCGGGAGATGTCCCGTTTGAGACTGGAAGTACGTCATATAACGGCGTGGAGAGTCCTTTCCGTCGTATGGCGTTAACGTTTGTGGTTTATACTTGGGAGGATAGACCACTTTGTTCCATTCGAGGGGGTATGGTTGCGGGATCCCCATCTTCTGGCGCTCCTCCTGTCTATCCTTTGACTCGAAGCATTCACGTAATTCCTTGATCATCTCAACCACATCTTCCGTGGAGCTGGAAGTAGGAGAAGGCGGTACAGTCTGGAGTTGTATATTCGAGGGTTCTGATACCCGGGGTGCTTCGCGGTAATCGGTATTCAAGAATGCTCGTTGAAGGGGCACACTTGATTCCTCGTTGACTCCTGGGTCAGGATTGATGGAAGGTGCCCTGGCCAAAGCTGATCGTATCTCAAACACTGCTTGAGTCAGTGTTTGTATGGAGGCAGAGAGGATTTTGAGTCCCCTCCTCCAAAGTATCCATGCGCTGAACGAGGTCTACTGGTGGAGCATCTGACTCCGTATCACCACCCCATGTCATGTTTACTGTCATGACATGGCTGGAAGTGGATGGATCGGTTGAAGCTTCACTTTCAGCCTCACTCTCCTGAAAAAGAGTCCCTTCCCCTGGAGTTTCATCCTGGCTACCTCCAGTTGTGCTCTAGAGGATCTCTTCGTCTTTGGAATGAGGATCAACAAGGGCTTGACTACCCCCAGTTATGCTCTGGAGGATATCTTCGTCTTCGGGATGAGGATTAACAAGGGCTTGACTACCCCCAGCTATTACTTCCTCTGAAATCTTCTTTCTTCCTCGGGTGCCTTCAAACACTCCTGAGGACGGGACATTCACCTTGTTCTTCCTCGACTGGCTCTTGGATGAGAACGAGGTCGAGGAGTTGCCAGTCGCCTTTCGGATTGAAGAGGAGTTAGAGACTACGTTGCAAGAAGCAACCTTTAGTTCCGGCTCTTCTTCAATCGACACCTTCTTTCCGAGGTGACGTCGGAGGGGTGTTGACGATTGCAGTCGCTGGAACACAGACTGCCTTTGTAGTGGGACCGCTGTCTTGCAACAACAGTTGATGGTGACCACAGCACAGGTGTGCCCTGTGAGGGGCGTATTGTGCTTGTCGGTTGGCTCTCCTGATCGGCGTTTGTGAATGATCACATTACGTAAATCGTTATAGGAGTGTGCCACCTTTACACCCCCATCAGGCGCATGGCAAGACCAAGCACCGGGGTGATCAAGTGAATGTTGTACCCCCTGATCCAGCGTAAAAGATGCGCCCAGATCAGTAGTGGAGGGACAACCACTACAACAAAAAGACCTATTAATGACGCTCGACAAGGAGTTTTAATGACGGCTGATACATAAGCGTTATTAAGTTGAAAAATACCTTTTTTCTATGACGGTTTGGGCTAATTCTGGGCTTTTTATAACGTTTATAAAACAAAGCATTATTAATAGTTTAGAGCGGTGGCAAACTTGTAATATTTGTTAAGTTTATTTTTTGACAAAATCCCGCGCTTCAACATAATTTTTTCTCTCCCTCTGGTTCTGGTCTTCTCCTTCTCCGATCCTTTCTTCTCCCTCCTCTCCCCCAACTCCAAAATCCCATAGATCCAAAACCCTAATTCTAGTTTAGCAATACCCTCCTCTCCTCCTCTTCTTCGCCTTCCTTTCCCCTAACTCCAAAACCCTAACCCTAGATACAAAACCCTAAACCTAGTTAGAAAGGGAGGAGGAGATGGGGAGGGAGCTGGCGGCGCAGCCGGGCCGACGGCTCTGGCACGGCCTCTCTGACGCCGATGTCGCGTTAGGTGAAAAAAGAGAGCGGGACAGCCGATTGTGGTCTCTCCGCTCTTCTTTCCTCTTTTCGATCGGGCGTTGGCGAATTTTCGGGCGTTGGCGAATTCGCCCTAACCCTAATCCCAATTATTCCGGTTGATTCGACCCCTTCGCATCCGCTCGTTTCATTTCAGAGGTGATTCTATTTTCTTCTTCTTATGATGGTTGTTCATGCAATCAAAATCATTTTTTTGTGTGGATTTATGACGAGAATTCATCATAGAAGTTGTAATTTTGTCATTTGTTTGCTAGAATTGTAGCTTTAGTTCTCTTTGCTCAAGTCACAATCCTTGCCAGTAGTCGCAGCTTTGATTGCTGCTATGATCGTCACACTGTTCGGTGTGATCTGCACTTCGTTTAAATCTGTCTGGAAATTTCACTTCCGGCGCCTAATTTTAGCGCTGGGAAAAAATGGCAAGGAGTCTTTGTTATTCCAGCAAAAAAATTGACAATCTTTTAGGCGCATGGATTCTCAACAATAAGATATATATAATTGCCTGAGCTGTACTTATTGGATCGCGGCATTATTTCTTATATAAGTTTTTTTTATAAAATGATTACACCGAAAACGTGTAACTGTATGTCATCAATTTTGTTAGGAAAGTCTTTAGACTAGTATGTATTTGCTGCCACGGCTTGTTGCCTGCATCAAGGAAGACAATGTGTACTAGGAAGCACGGATACTCCAGAAATTTGAGTCGTGTCAGACACGTCTTGGACAAGACCCAAACATTCCAAAAAAAAGGAAAAGGAAAAAGGAAAAGAAGAAGAACAAGAATTTTTTTTGGCAATGATGATTTGGCTGCTCCTTCAGATGGCGAGGCGGCTCCATTGCAGCCATTTGTTGGAAAAAGGGATGATGAGAGTGGGGGTCCACCTCCAATTGTGAGTGAGTAATCATGGACTGAAGCTGAATCTGAGCCTCTTCTCGCTAATTTATGTACCTCTTGGAGCTATTTATGTTATCATTTTCTCTGCTTATGTTATCATTTTCAGGCCTATGAACTGAAGAGAGAAGATCTTAAAGGTTCAAAGGTAATTTCTTTACTATTTTTTCAGTTATAGCTGTAAGCAAAGTGAGTGGTCCATAACTAGCTTCAAGTTTGGCACCAATTCTGGACACGATAACGATGGTATCAGACTCCGGACACGAAGGTTCAGTGTTGACATGAAGACACAGTTAGCTACGTCCCGACACAGGTATGATTTCTGACACTCCCCTCTAATTCTTGGTTTTGGATATAGTCTATGAATTTCGTGTCTATGTTGGTTGTTTGTATCAAACCTGGGACAATAAAACAAAATTTGTATACCAAAATTATATGCAATTTTGTTATATTCTCAGTTTTTCTTTGATTTGTCATGTCCTGTCGTTTGGGGTATGTTGTGCTCTCTACTGTCGTATGTATCTCATGTTTTAGATCGGTATAAAAGACTCTGAATTCCTTTACAGTTTTTTAAACTTTCAAATCTGACTTTCTTTACAAATTACAATTTTAGTTTACGCTTATTAAATGATTTTGAGACCAAAGTGTTTTTCCAAGTCAATTTAGGTGAATGGCTGCAAATTCTGGATAAGTTTTCGTTTTTTAGTGTACAATAATTTTGGATGATTTGGATTTTCTATTTTAATTAGGCAGCTCCATATAACTGTTGATCTAAACATTGCTTGCTAATATGTACACTAAGTTACATTGGGCTTAACGCAGGATTCAATGTTGAGACCGTGGAGTACAAGAACATTAGCTTCACTGTTTGGGATGTCGGAGGTTAAGACAAGGTACTGATAATGTTTGTTTTGTTTAGATTATGCAAATTGGTGAAGATGATGCCGGTTGCTTATTCTGGAAGACTTAAATGCTATGAACTCCGAATGCAAATAAATTATAAGTCAACACATTTAGACCATTTGGATTTCTGTTTAGATATGCAGCATATGCTAGTTGTTTTGTTTTATATTTATTCATTAAAAATAATGATATTTCATATCATTTTAAACCGCACTTCTTATTAGTCTTATGCAATTATATCCCGTATATTCGAAGCATACAAGAACTGCAGTTTCTCCCATTAACTAATGTTGGTTTACTATATTGAAAACTGCAAATCAGACCTCTATGGAGGCACTACTTCCAGAACACACCGGGTCTCATTTTTGTTGTTGACAACAATGACAGAGATCGTGTTGTGGAGGCGAGGGATGAGCTTCACAGGATGCTTAATGAGGTAAATTGTCATCTACATTACATGATAGCTTCGATGGTACATTGGTACTTGATAATTGTGTTAGGCATCCTCAAATGTTACAAGTGAGATGCACATCAGTCCCTCAAGTATTCTTGTTAACCTTTAATAAAGAATCAACTATCCAGTTGTAAATTCAAGTTTTGCTACTTTATTCTTGTAACTCGGTAGTGTTGTTTCATTTGTTAACTTTCTTTAATTTATTGGCTTGGTAAAATCCAGGTTGATTGCTAGGCTCACATTTCAGCGTTGATTACTAAAGTGCTAAGCTGGCATTTCCGATTTTTTGCAAAAAGGGCACAACGTGACGCTGAGGTGCATGCAGGCGCTGGTGAGGGTTCAGGCGAGAGTAAGGGATCAGAGGATGAGGCTCTCCCACGACGGCGCCGGCTGCAGCAGCACCAAGTCGTCGCTCAGCTGCGACACTACTTCTCTTTGGGACTTCCGATATCTTCAAGAGATGGCAGAGAGAAGATCCATGGTCAGAATCTACTTAAGTAAATATTTCTAATAATTTGGTTAGCAAAAGAGAGATTTATTCCTATTTTTGGGTACATTCTGTATTTGGATATTCAATGTAATGAAGATGTTGATATGTACTCTATTTTGATAAATGTAATAAAAATGGTGATATATAATGTTAAGTTTTTGGAATGTAATATATACTGTGCAGTATAGAGCATTATAAATATGCTAATTTGAATAGTATAAAGTGTTATAAATGTGCTGCATTGAGCCTATACATATTATCTATTCATGACATTTTAAAATTATTCTGAATTGTGCACTATATATTAACTATTCATAACGCTTTTATAGAAACTATTCATGACGGTTATTTTATGACGCTTTTAAAAAATATTTATAACACCCGTTTTCATAACGGTTGCTGTGGAAAAAAAACGTCATGGTTCGTCATTAATGACTCTTTTTAGCCGTCATTAAAAGGGTTTTTTGTTGTAGTGAACATTTATAGTGACTTGAACCAGCATCAGACGCACAACCAATGTAGGCACGGGGGTTCAAGACCACAGAATTTGCCTTGCACGGCTTGGTTGCAAACGCAGCAGATACGTCCAAGTGAGACAAGGACTTTGAGGGTCTGCTCGTTTCTGGCACAGAAGCACCCGAGTCAACCTTGTACAGCTTACCATCAGCAGCGCGTATGATTGTGAACGCATGCTTCTGGTTTTTTGTTGGCATAGCACGTTTGAGGCGCATGGTCCGTGCCGCCTTAGACTTCTTCGTACCAGCCCGCTGGGGCGCATAGTACTCAGAGTCCAAATTATCCTCGCCATGACAGCGAGTGAGTCTGTCAAAGACAGAGGCCTTCTACGACGCACCAGAGTTCATGCGCAGGGCGTTAGATGCGCCCCTGCTCCGTCGGCAAATCTTCCTTGACTGAAAAGGAGATGGTTGGGGAATGTGGTCAGCACCACGTTTTCCCGAGAGATGTGCTGCACCCGTGGGCGCATCCTGGCTGCTGAGGACGTCAGCGAGAGAGGTAGGCTGCATCGGCGCATCCCCTTCAGTGATGGTGCCAGGGGCCTCCACCTTGCGCACTCAGGCTTGGCGAGTCTTTTTCGGCTTCGGCAGCCGCTTCGAAGGACTTGCTCTATCTTCAGAGATGAACTCTTCATACGCCTGTTGATCGAGGCATACGACTAGTATCTTGTGGGAGGAGCCCACCTTCACATTGTCAGTTTGCGACACAGCTTTCTCATCAGAGGAGAAAGAAGTCCCCAGCAGAGTCACCAGCTTGTTTGCCATTAAAATCTTTGTTGGAATTTCAATTACAAACAGAACAGTGTTACAATGTAGGACTTGGATGTAGTCCTAGGAGTAGACTTTTGTTTTTATCTGGGTACTTGTGTCGATGGAGCGAGTGGTAATACGTTGACTCCGTTGACGATCTGACGACGATTCTAGATTCTCTGAAGGTCTGGGTTGCTCTGGATGCCGGAGCATTGCGGAGGGGAAGAAGACGTTGAGTGTCTCTTCTGGCCTCCATGGATGTGCTTCTCTCGGAGTATGTATGCACGTCCTTCTCTCTGTCTGTGTCTCGGGAAGAAGGAAATGATCCCTCTATTTATAAGCAGCAGGTTGGGCTACTCATGCGCGCATATGTAGGATGTGCATGTACGTGGGAACACCACGTGGCTGATGCTGGCGGGAGGAGGATGCATGGATGATGCACCATGATTTGTGGGTTGAATCCTTCATGCTACTTTTGTGGGCTGGCACGTGGTAGTGGAGAGGATCTTTCGGTTGCTAAAATGTTGAGGGGTTAGCACCCCTTCATAGGCCGAACTGAGTCAAGGGACACATGGCGTATGTCCATAGCTTAAAGATCTCAGATTTGGTGGAGGGTGATCTTAACAGGATGCGCCTAGGATTGGGCACATGAGGAGACTTAGCTTGTAACCTTCAGGAGTCACAAACCAGTCGGGGCGCATGGCTTTTGAGGCGCATGCGGGGCTTCAGTAGCATGGCCGGGGAGGCGCATGCTGCAACTTTGCTTCTGTCTTTAGGGATCAGAGTGTAACACCCCAGTCCCAAAGTACGCGGAACTAGGCATACGAAACATGCCAGCAGTACCTCTCCAACAGTCATATATTATAATAGACTCATTCGGAAGTACTTAAGCTGTAAATATCTAAGTAATGACCACAGGTACAATGCTAATCTCATCCACATAATATATTCAAATATCAAGAGTGCCAAGACAGGATAAATAAGATAGTCTGAATAACATGAAAAGAGCTGTCCAGCAGATAAGAACTAGAGAATGTCTCGGGCATATCCCGGCAATAAACAAAAGGAAATAAATAGCAAGTCTCAACACAAATCTGCTAAGAAATAATCATCCAAAGATGGATGAACTACATACTCAAGCAAAGTCCTCTGGCACAACCTCGTCCTCCTGTGTAGCTACGTCTCCTGCAACAGCACCTGATCCGTACACCTCAATATATGCCTCCTCAGATACACCTGGTAAAGATGACCAGGTCCTCAGGGGACATAACAAGGTACAAAATAAAGCATGCCATGTATAGTAAATGAAAGTACTCCAGATAACTACTCAAGGGTATCTATATAAACCAGTCTAAGTGTAATGCAAATGAGAACAAGCTCTGTACATCGGACTACTACGCCATAGGCACCGTGTCGGGGGACCTCAGGCGTACGAGTAAACACTGAAGCTCTGCTACAGAGACCACAGTATACGAGTATGGGTAACAGTCATATCCCGGCTATAGAGACAATGACTAAACGTGTATCAATCGGGTAGCCCGATGCATCAGTCTTTGTTCTCCCCACCCCATGTACTAGTCTACCATGTCATGTCAAGTAACACTAACCAAATCGAGCAAATATTCCTGTAACCTATAATATAGTCAAAACCATGAATTATCATGTAAGCAACTCCGTAAAATGAGGTGTCAGCGTCCTGAGGCCTTTCATGTCAAAGGACATGATCATATATGTGCGGAATGCCTAACATCATTACCCAATACCCGCGTACGGATATCGACACCCAAGTTTGATCGGACATGTAATATTGACAAGATTCTATGTAAGTAGTAACTATTTATCAAACTAAATAAGAAACAAGAATTGCAACTATAGTAAAGTACATCAACTACGTATCAATGGCAAGGTACACTTGTTTGGGTCCTGAGCTGTGGTTTGGTGATAATCAGATATAGTTCTAGGAAGTACGTAAGCGCCTGCTGTAAAAATAAAAAAATGATTCCAGAATAAGAGAACAACTACAAATGGATATTCACATGTCCGAGTCTGGACACAAACAAATTGGTAATTTTTAAAATACCGTGGAATCCAAGGGTGACCCGCAACGCACCAAATAACGTGTCGGTATCAAGTGTCTCATAATTTCACAAACTTAGTGTTAACGAATCCATTATGACGCCACGAACCTAACGGTACTTTCAGAATTGAGTTATGACCCCGTTTGACAAAATCGTCTGTTGCGTCGGATAATGGGACCCACAAATTGGTGTTCTGGTTAACGGTCTCAGATTTGCACCAAACTTGAGTCACAGGACCAGCGTTACATGACGAGTTCGATGGCGCAAGTTCTGTGTCAATCTGACAAGCGAGTGAAAAAATGGTCGAATAAATTGAAAATAGGTCAAAAGAAAATTATGGCTAGGAGTGCATTACTAATAAGAAGGGTGGCTTTATCGATTGCATTAAAGCATACGTTGTTTGTTGTTGTGCATAGCTTAACATAAACACTATAAGTTACTGTATGTATACAATGTATTAATAAAGAATTAAATGTTCTAGTTTACTAAAACATTAATGTCCAAAAACAATTGACATATATATGCTTGCATCTATAATTTTAAATATATTCATTCTATGGTTCAACTACTTATTTCAAAATAAGAAATAATAATTATTCATTTGTAAAACCAATAAATAATTGTTACTTGTACGTAATTCTATATATATATAAGTATTAATCCTCTCCAAATTAAGGCCAATACAGAATTTTTTTTTTTTTTGTCCACTTGGTGGGTTCATCCTTAATTATTAGAAAAGAGAGGGGTTATTAACAAATTGGAAACAAACTTTTGAGAGCACAACTTTCCTATCTTTGATGTACGTATAGCTAAAGAGAATATTTCCTTTGTGTGCTATGAACAAATAGAATTTTATATTAAATGGAGCTCTTCCTTAACTTGCCACCATGCATGGGTTTGAATACTGCATGTACAGTACCGGGGACTCTTTCTTTTTATACGTGAACAACATTTCCAATTAATATGTGTCAATAGAACTCCACTTCCTATCTCTATCTACTAACAATCTTTAATAACTATTTGCTTACCACATAACCCGGTCCTCTAGTTCCTAACGAGATCTCGATGTGTATTGCGGAGAGACTGGACGATGCCTGATGTTGAGTTGGCTACTGACGGCACAAGTGGGTCGACGGCAGGTAGTGCATCGGATCGCGCAGAAGAGCAGCTCCTGTTGGTAGGTCGGCGGGTTGTCGAGCGGTTCGATCAAGGCTAGGAATGAGGAGGTGTCAATGGATGAGAGAAAACATGTATATATATATATAGGATGAGATGTAGGTTACTGGAATGGGAGAGCCGGGTTTCCGTTTGAGAAGTGATGGGTCGGTTTCTAATGGCTGAAGTAATTGTGGGGGTTTGAATAGGAAAATGAAGAGGTCCGTGTACGTTGCATAGGAGGGGAGGGGAAAATGTGGGACTCATTCCTCACGTGCTACTTGCTGTAGCTTTTAGGAGTTGGTATGGCAAATTAGCTTAGGCTTTAGTATTAATTAAGGCTTTAAGGAATTAATTAGGAATTAGGTTAATATTTCAATTAAAGAAATTACAAAGGTTTTACTCATTTTAAAATTAGGAATTTTAGTAGCAATAAAATAGTAATAAAAAATCCAAAATCTAGAAAAGATTTTTTTTAATTATGATTAACTCCAAAAATTATTTCGAACAATTTTGGACAGAAAATACATAAAATAAAATAAAATTTTAATTACCAAATTATCCTTGGTCAAAATTTAGGTGGTTTACACAGAGGTAAGTCAGGGACGCATGGCTTTTGAGGCGCATGTAAAGCTTCGGGCGCATGACCGCGGAGGCGCATGCGAGTGGTTGGTCGGCCACGTGGCTTGTAACCGACCGAAGAAAGTAATGATGATGCTGACGTCAGCGGCACTTCTTTTTCCGCAAAATCTGCTGTCGCTCTGTCATCGGGGGACGTGCTGCCAACTCTGTCACTTTAGCATTAATTGCTTGGTGGGTGACGAGCCGAAGTGGGCGCATAGGTTCATGTTCACCAGGATGCATGGATTTGTGCTTTGTTGGGCGCATCCATACGGGGCGCTTGATGCTGATGGGTGCATCTGTATGGTGTGTGGGATGCTAACAGGCGCATCGGCTGCGTGGCACATCCTTATTGGTTTGTCTGTTGAGTTCTTCGGGTCATTGATGGCTCTCTGATTTAGCTGAATTCGAAGGGGCAAATTCATCATCATAAATGCAAGTTCATTGCACTAACTTCGGAAAGGTTGCCACTTGGTGCATGGACTTATTTTGCCTTGGCCTATAAATAGTAACAGTTTGAGAGAGTTTTGTTGCCTCTCTCTTGACTTTTCGACGAAAATGAACTTCTCTGCTTGAGTACATTCCGTTGACAAGACGCTCCCCAGGGTGAAGATGTGTCGAGTCGTCTTCGTACGCCCTTGTGAAGGTGACTGTTACATCCAAAAGTCGGAATTGCGGGGTCCCGACGCAGGCCGAAGGTGCCTGTTGCATCCAAAGATCGGGACATTTGCGTCCCGTCTTCGTTATGCTGGAAGAGCCCCAAATCGGAATTGCGGTGCTCTTCTCTTTCTTGGACTTTGGAGAGCTCTTCTTCCTGCTAGAGTGGGGTTGGTTGCCCACCCTTGTTATGCTCAACAACTGCTTTATTAGCCGAAGCACTTGATCGGGTCGAAGTAGAGCGCATATGCTGAATGATGCGCCTGACTGAGACACCGAAGAGATGCGCCTAGCTGAGACGCTGAAGAGATGCGCCTGACTGAGACGCTGAATGATGCGCCTGACTGAGACGCCGAAGATATGCGCCTAGCTGAAACGCCGAAGAGATGCGCCAAGCTGAGACGCTGAAGAGATGCGCCTAGATAAAGTTTAGGGTAATAGAGTCTTCTATGTAAAAAGAGTCTTTTGTCATGTAACAGACTTTTATGAAATAAAAAGCTCGTTTATGTTGCTACTCTTTTACTGTTTTATGATATTTTTGGCGCACGTTGACTTGGGTAGTTGATGCGCCTGAAGTTTTCATGCTTCTACACTATATAATATATATATGATGCTTGCTTGAGTTTTCCGGTGTTGAGGGTTGCGCCACTGAAGGGGTCGGCAAATTCGATATATAAACTTGCGTGGTTCCTGTGTTGAGAGTTGCTCCACCGAAGGGGTCGACGAACCCGATTTTTAATTATATCATATATTTGTCTCTTGTGAATTTCCGGAGTCACCCTATACAAAGGAGACTCTGCCAAAAATTTTGGAAATTTCAAGAGATAGTCAAAATTCCTGACTTTCAGGAAATATTGGATTAGTACTTAAGACCTAAAGTCATTTAGGAAAGGTACTTAGAATCAGCTAGGAAGCATTGGGCGGGAGAGAACAACCTGAATATACCTAAATAGTCCCATAGCATAATTAAAGTTAAAAAGCTGATCAGTAAAGTTTCTACTCGTTCGTAAGGCCATGCGAATCGAGTTTGTGAGGCTTAGCTCACGTATTTTCGTTTGCTCAAGGGAGGCAAACTAAGCCCAAGGGAGGCTCTTATTTTGTTTGCTCAAGGGAGACAAACTAAGCCCAAGGGAGGCTCCAGATTATTACATTTATTTCGACAGTAACATCGAATAGGTGATTGTTAAGCCCAAGTGTCACGACCCGCACCCGCTTTTCGGATACGAGACGTGTCCAAGCCAGCCTACGCCGCAGAGTCGACGGTAGAACGCTGTCACGGCCATGATGATCAAAATCATAAAATAATACATTTATTGCTCATTCACATTTCTAGATTTATTACAACAATTACAAGATTTACATTTAAAGAAAAATACAAAGTTTTACAATTAATGAAACTGATATAACTTTTATCTAATTTCTAGGTTTCTGTCCGCAAGTACACCCGTATCTCCCAAGCTAAGTGAAGCCACAGCTAAACTTGAAAAATGTTGATTTCCAGTCAGGAATGGAACAAGTACACAAACTGACGACAATACAAAAACACAAAAGAATTAACAAGACATGAAAATAATATATAAGATATAAAAAAAACTGGAAAGTACAGATGACATGGCACGGTGGAGATAAAAAGGAAAAATAAATAAAAGACATCTACCTAGGTGGTGTGAAATATCCGTTTCGACATGTGAACGGCTAGGGGGTAAATCCGGCACCCTGCACGTGTCGTGTGCAGCTGCTATTCTCCACGAAAGACATGGGGGATAGTTCTGGGTAGTCCACATGTCTACTAAGATATTTCCCCTTCCGACTACTCCGTGTGAAGAGCGTGTCAACAAGTAGCAAGATATATGTATAAACATGAAATGAAAAGACTACTATGAATCGAAAGCAATCAGAAAGTGCACTTGCCTGAGGTCTTTAGCTGGTGAAACCAATAATAATATACCACTCAATGAGCCACAATCAGTCAACACATGCAGAAGTCTCCAGATGCTGAAATAAACATTACCAACGTTCTTAGTATAGTCAAATTAGCTAGGATTGCCTGTCCTTAAGTCCAATTCTGGATACAAGTAATTTTGGGCAAAAACGAAGTCCGCCGTTGGACCCACTTTGTACCGAAAAGTGTACTAGAGTCAATGGTCTCTAAAGTCGTCAAACTACATGTCTACGAATCCGGTTTGATGAAACGAACCCAACGGTATGTCCAATTTTGAATTCTGAGGGACCGTGCACAAAATCGCCCGTTGAGTAGGACCGTAGGGCCCGCAAAATGACGTACGATTCAACTGTCTCAGAATTGGACCAAACTTGGCACACAGGACCAGAAAAATGATACGGTCCTGCTGGCGCATGTTTCGTCTCAACCTGACGAGCGCACACAAAGTTATGACTGAATTTGTATTGCACGGATACGGGGCGATTACGACGGATACGCATCAAATTCGTCGCACACACGTGACCAATTTGAATTCCGTCAAAGCCCACACGACCACGAAGCCGTTACTTACCTTTCGATGCTTTCGGTTCGCAACCACGTCGCCCGGAATGGCGGGACGCACGTCGTGTGGATGAATTTTTCCTATTTTCTATATTTTGAAAACAAATTTTTGTTGAACTTTGAAAGTTAATTTCTTTGCACATATTTGATAAAATTCAAAACTACAAATTAGGTTATGAAGCCCTATATGTTGTCTTCAAGTGTCTTTAATTAGTTTTCTTAACCTGTCGTTGATTTGACGATGATTCGCCTCCCAACAAGGGTGTTTGGACCGACTTACGTCCTATTTTGGACAGGTTTTTCGATGAAGTTTTCATCGATTTTCTGGACGGGGTGCTTGTCTATCACATAACCTATCTACTGGGATCGAAACGTGGTTATATTGGCATTCTAAAATAACTTACAGATTGAAAAATGATCCATCATAGACGGAGATACGTACCTATGAAATCGACTCCCCGGTATACTGCTGCTGCGACTGTCTCTTCCTTGTGCGCGCGGCCGTCCTCCGCCGGCCGGCGGTGGCTGCGGCGCCTCACGGCCTCCTGGGTGGCGCGCCTGGGCCTGGGGTCGGGGCGAGGAGTTTAGGGTTTGGGTTTTGGTGTCTCCCTTTGTATATATATATATATATATATATATATATATATATATATATATATATATATATATATATATATATATATATATATATATATTTTATATATATATATATATATATATATATATATATGTATTGAGTATGCTGTGTTAAAAAAAAAAGAAAAAAAAATATTGAGTATGTTGTGTTAACAGAACGATTAGCCGAGAGTAATCGGGTTGGTCCCTTGTGTTGGGCCTGTGGCATTGACGTGCTGGGCTCGGGATTGCTCATGTGGGGATTGCTTAGTGCTGTTGGGGAGCTGGGTTAGCCCAGGCCTGCTACTGTTTCTCTTTTTCTTTCTTCTTATTTATATATATATATATATATATATATATATATATATATATATATATATATATATATATATATATTATATATATATACATACCTTTATATATCTATATATAATCACTTACGTATATATATATATATATATATATGCATATATACACATATAATATTTATATATATATACACACAAAAATATATAATAATAACAATAGAATAAGAATAATATAATAATAACAATAATAATAAGAATAAGAATAATACAATAATAACAATAACGAAAATCAATAAACTAATAATGGTGGATATACTCTTTATGCACAGTCTAAAAATCACCCTTTAACTAAAATGAATTAATAATAAAACATTTTAAAATTTTCGGGAAGGGGAGCTACAAATCTACCCACCTTAAAAATAATTCCGTCCTCGAAATTCTAACTCATAATTATTCCCTAAATAATAAGTCTACTTGAACCTTAATCTCCTTAAATTTTTAATTCCTCTAAAAATAGTTTGTATTCTTCTCCTAGCTATATAGCCTCCAGGACTTCTACCCACCTTTAGTCACACTACTCCTCAACTAAGGTCTTAAAATTCTTCTAACTGTTTGCTAACAATCCTACCAATAAATATCTAGGCATATGGTATCTGTAAACATCTCCTATTTATCAAGCAACTCAAAGTTTAACAAGCAACCAATTTACACAAGTAGCTAAAAATTTTTGGTGAATGCTAATAAGTATGACCTTCGTCTCTCTGCAATAGAAAGGACAGGAAGATAAGAAAGAACAATCAAGAGCAATTATAAAGTTTAAAGGGCGGTAGGGAATATACAATAATACAGATAGAAAGAGTATTTATGAACATATAGTCTTATTCGCTAGATTGGGCTATTCTAGTCCAGTCACTTGCTAAGTTTCTCAGAGGGTCTCGTAATTTATGCAATACAGAAGTTTCGTTCTCAAAATTAATCAAGGTTCCATAATAGAACGGAATTTGAGAAATCAAGATCGTGATCTTTTCCGTGGTTATTTAAACACACGAGTAAGGAATATAAATGCAATACAAGATCGTATCTCGACTTCCAGGTAGATGGAATAAAGGTTACGAATGACTTCGCATTCCAAGAGGTGGAGACTACATCATAGGTATAGGGACCTATTTCAAATAGTTCGATTTTATAGTTCAAAAATGGGGTAAGCCTAGATGGGTTGTACTGGGTCTTAATGGGTTCCCTAACTGGACATCACTAGTTGTTTGGGTGAACATTAGGTTTCAATCTACATGGACTAGACAAGATTCCAATGATAAAACTCTTCCTACTAGATTAGGGTATCCTAGAATAGGTTTCTATCCAAGGGTTGAGCTAGTTGTCCGTCAAGTTGGTAAGCTAGGTCCATAACCCCAAGTGCACCTTCAGTGACTTTTGTGTTTAAGTAGCACATGAGGCCTCAATTGGGTGGCACACTAGTGGCATGTGCATAGTAGGCTTCGAGTAGGTCACAACCGTATATTGGGTCACAGGAATTGAGTCGAAGTTAAGGCTCTAATGGAAGTCGGAAAGTATACCGGGTAGGTACTATGGTAAGAGTTATAGCTAGTCCTTTTAACCTGAAAGTCATACCACAAGAATAGAGTACAAGGGGACGAGTTTGAGTGGGACATGATATACCTGGATGAAGGTAGACTTGTCTAGATCTTGCATATAAAATTTGTTGGAAGATAACAGTTGGTCTCGTGCTCCGAATATTAATGACACGGTCGGGGACACTAAATGATTTAAATGGAAAGTGGGAGTCCATGGGGCACTAATTATCATCCTAATGAAAATTATCCTAATCAATCGGTAATCCTCGTATATCTCAAAATTTTAGAAGGCTTACAGTCTACCCACCTTAGAAGCTAGGATATGGTTTTAGGAATAATGAGGTTAGAAGGATTCCGATAGTAGCTTGAGGGTCGAGAGGAGAACGAATAACTCAAGGCAAGGTTCCAGTCACAGGGCTGGCCGATGGTAGCTATACTTGCGTATACCACTATCATAGCCATGGGGGATACTCTATATCTAGCTATCAATTACGAGTTTTCGTCTTTCCAATCAGTGAAGACGAAAACAATAAAGAGTTCAAGAGAGATGTCACTGAACACAATTGCATGATTTAAGGGCGAATATTTACTTCAAGAGGAACTGTCAAAGCAGTCGCGGATGAGATCCTAGAGACATCTATATCTCAATCCACGTAGGGTAATTAGATGAAGAGCGAACCAAATGCATCATGGTTGATCAGACCGTAATACAATAATTCTGATTAGACAATATGTTAACGGGCGTCCCCAATAAACATATGTCTGGAATCAAGCTCGATAAAAGAGTAAGCTTGCAAAACTATGATGAATAGCAGTATTGGTTAAAATAGTTAAAATATAGGTATGCGAGATTTTTGGAAAGGAGGTACAAGTAGTTCGAGTTTTGGGAAAATCAAATCCTTACCTGGTGTTCTTGTTCATACAGTCTTCCTACTATCTTCCTATCCATAAGGTCTTGGTCGACTAATGGGTTATGGTGTCACGACCCGCACCCACTGTTAGGATACGAGAACGTAACAACGCCCAGCCTACGCCGCAGTGTCGGCGGTAGAACGCTGTCCTAGGTAAATCATCTAACAGTATAAAGTACCTGTACAGTTTATACTCTCCGAATGGAGGTGACAAACAGAAAATAAACTCAATCACATCTAGGTAGAGAATGAAGAACAGATAGATAGTAACTCAAAAGAAACCATAGCATAGATGAAATAAGACTAAGTGTCTAAGATACATAACATCCAGAATGTCAACTCATAATACAAATAGTCTAAGAGTCTACAACTCAACATCTCAAAATACAACTCAGATGTGAGACAAAATGATATAGAAAAGACTGCCTAGACTAAACTGGTCTAGACTACTGGAACAACATCCTCAGCTGCAGGTGGATCCTGCTGAGGGTCCACAACATAGGTGTCATCTAGTCCTGCTCCGTAATGGGTAGATACCAGGGCCTCCTCCTCATCCTCTGTAATATTTTCAACAGGTCCAATCAGGACGGGAACGAGCACAATACATCTCACGCAGTGCATAGCAGGTTAGGAAATACGATACAGGCAATAGAGTAAGATACATGAACTGCTGAAAGGAAATATACGCTGTAAAAGAGATAGCTGTAATGAAATATCTACTATAAATAGAGAACTAACAGTGGCTAGTGAGTCAGAGTACGAGATAGCACATGTGAACGGACGGATTTGTACATGATCGAGTTTGCACATGAATACACTACTTTGGAATTGTTCACACGACTACTAGCACTCCCCCGTATCCCCAATCAATACACAAGGATCTGTACAGGTTACGTTATTGTACATGATATCACATGGGGCCCATGAAAGGGTGCACATGATAGTATACATGAGGGCTCAGTAAACATGAGAGTACATGATCACATGAGTGCACATGAATAATGGAAGCATAGGAGTACATGATGATAGTGAAACACACATAACATGAAGTACCCGATGCTCCCGAGGGGGATAACATCTCATGTAAAGATCCATATAGTACCAATCCGTGTTACCAATGTGACAGCAACAAGTAAAGTAATCTAGAGCGAGAAGTAAAGCCTGAACAAGTATGAAACGGTCAGAGAATGTACTCGCCTGATAACTGAATGTCTGAAGAGGATATACTGCCTGAGGAGAGGTGTCTGGCTCCTAATCAGAGCAATACAAGTCACAATGTATTCTAAAAAGTAAATATGAAGTACTATGCAAACTACATGATTCTAGGTCAATCTGGTCAAAAGTCAACTCTTGGTCAACTCTGGAGTCAAACTAGTCAAAGTTAAGTCAATATTAGTCAAACTAGTTAGGGTTTTAGTCAAACTAGTCAAACTAGTTATTTTAGGTCATTACTAGTCATTTCTAGGTGAACTAGGTCAACTTTGACCTACAGTTGACTTTGGTCAACCCTTAGTCAACAAGGGTCAACACAAAGGGTTTTGGGTCACTCAGGGCTAGCCCCAAGCCATAGGCTAGTAATCCTAGGCCATAGGCCATAGGCTAGTATAGGGTTTCTATATAACCTATAGTAGGAAACATATAAATATATATATATATGATATATATAGATATATGAATCTATCTAATACCCAATACCCAATATAGGAATATCATATATAATACAACCACACACATATATATACATATATGTATCTAATACTAATACATATATATATATCAATATATATATATACATATATATATATATATATATATAAAACCTATATATACTATATATATATATATGACATAGAGAGAGAGACTGAGTGAGAGAGAGAGAGTGAGACAGTGAGAGAGAGGGAGACTGAATGAATCAGGGGGGGGGGGGTTCCAGGAATTCCTGAACCCAAACCCATCCAAAACACACACACACATAATACATATATACACACATATGTATATATATATAACTTAACACACACACACCCAAATCACCCCAAAATCGACCCACACTCTCACATACACATATACTACATATATACACATTAAAATACATTAATATAATACATAAATCATTAGCAAAATCGAATCAAAATTCGATTTTGCAAAAACTGTAATTTTCAGAAAATAAGAAATTGTACTGTGAAAACCTAACTTGGGTTAGCTCAAACATCAATCAAAACGACCTAAGATGACCCAAACTTGGTTGGTAACTAAAGCCCCTAGGTTAGGCTAGGTCCCTAGCAGCCTGACACTGTGTCACGACACGACGTGTCCACAAGGATTTAAAGTCACACGGGTAAACCAGTGTACACTGTTACAGTGTAAATTCAAAATTAGTCTAGGACACGACACAAAGCGACACAGGCCTCGTGCTCGTGCCCGAAGGTGCGCCTAGGGTTGGGCTTCGTGTCCATGGGCCTGATACGTGTCCACGTGTCGTGTAGAGGGGACACGACACACGTATCAGAAGCCCCAATTTACGTGTTTCAGACTGTGTCGTCGTGTTTTCGCGTGTCTCGTGCTCGCGACACGGGACACGTGACACCACGTGGTTGTGTCCAATGTGTTCGCCTACATACAGGCTTCGTGTCCATGTCAGTACCAAGTGTCCACGTGTCGTGTACAGTGGACACGACACGTTCAAAGTACAGTGTCTGTGCGTGTGTACACAGTGTTTAGAACGACCCTTGCGGGGTCGATTCCGTGTCCGACACGACACGAGGTCATCCCAAACTTTGGGGATGACCTGTCAGTCATTGCCCCGTGCTCCGTGCCAATTTTGGCGTGTCCACGTGGCTTCTACAGTGCGTGGGGACACTGTGGCAGCAGGACACAATTCCTGTGTACTGCCCTGTGTCCCGAGAGCTTGTGTGTCCAAATTTGGACACGACACAAGTCGAATTGTGTCCAGTGACATAGGATTAGGGTTAGGGTTAGTTAGGCTAGGTTTTTGTTCAAAGAGTTTGGAAAAACAGTGATCAAAATACACAATGACAGTGCTCAAACAGTGAGTAAAATTAGGGTTCTAGACTAGTAGGATACGTGTCCAACACGACACCAAAACACATCAAAATCTTACCAAACTTTACCCACAATATTGTTACCCCTATATGAATGCATCTATGAAAGAAAAATAGGAATTTGACTAGGTTTGTGGAAATTTACCTATTGGTGAATTTCAAGGAAATTCAATGAAAAGGGGGGTGTTGTGATTTTGAACTCGACGATGCCCAAGCTCCCAAATTCTAGATTTCTTGCTTCCCTTAGCTCCCTAGATGTTGTAGGGTTCCAATGCAAAAGACTAGAGTCAATTTGGATCAAGAATGATCAAGATATGGGTGTTTGAAGAAAATGTGATTTTCTAGGAATTAATTTCATGTAAATTAATTCATGGATGAACACAAGGGGTTATATAGAGTGTGCACCAGCTAGGGGGTACCCCTTGGCCGGCCAAGCATGGGGGGGGGGTGTTGGTTCAACCCTTAGTGGCTAAGAAAAGGACTTTGTGCCAAAAATAGATCTTTTGCACAATTTAAGCAAAAGATCTAATAAAGGTAGTTTAGATATTTCTAAACTTGACCTAAAGTTAATATCTAACCCTTAGTCATTCTAGGTTAGGGATTAACCTATAGATTAGGGTAATCTAAGTTAGGGATTATCAAGTCACTAAACAAAAGTCCATGAATAGTGAAATCTCACTAATCCTCCTTAATTTCTAAAAAAATTACCAAAATACCCCTTAGGCCAAAAATCACTAAAATGATATTCTAAGCCTATGGTCAAGTTCACATGGTCATGGCAATGTCTAGGTTAAGGAAACTAGGGTTTACAATAAGTTACACTAACCAAAAACACAAAGTCATAAGTCATGACTTAGCATGACTTAGAAAATGGTTTAATCTAACTAAAATCACCAGAAAATCATACCATGACTAAATACCACTAATAAATAATAAAAATAATAAATTTTCAAAAATCCCCAATTTCAGAAACAGGGTGTTACAAGTCTACCCACCTTAAAATAATTTCGTCCTCGAAATTTAGATGGTCGTACTCCTCCTAGGTCAAACCTTCAACAATCAGGGACGAAGCCACTACCTAGGCAACATACAAGGTCAACAAGCAAAATATGGATAGTAGACCTATACTGGGTCATGTCCAAAAATTGGCTAACAGTTTTAGGTCATAAGGTGTTTTAATTCAAATCGAAGCCAAAAAAAATAACTCCATGGGGTAAATCAGGATGGAGCCTCGGGTCAAGAAAATCGTACTAAGCAAATGAAGCACACGATGGTATGCCTGAGTGGGACACTAAGGTCATGGCTGTAGTATGTCATGTCTAGGTCAGGTATGTGAAGTCAGTTTTGAGAAAACAACTAGTCTTGTGCTCCAAATTTAAAAGTCACGGTAATGTGCCTACGATGGTCATAATTTAGAGTGGGAAGGGTCTATGGCCTGATTGAACCAGAAACTGTGATACAATAGTGGTACCAGGGGGACAGGTTAAATAGGACAGTCTGCGGTCTCATCTAAGTGCACTAGTCATTCTAGATCAAGACTGTCCTATGGTATCAAAACGTACAAGCAATCTAAGGTGTCCTAATTGGGATGGTAAGGGAACAACAATCATCAAGGCTATAGGCCGTCTACCATCCTATATGAAAATTGGTTATCAACAAGTAAGAAATCATTAAAGTTACCATTCCATAAAAAGAAAATTGAAAATTTAGGTACAACAATCACAAATAGATTTTAGTTTTGACACGATCTAAGTTGATCAATTTCAGGATAAATCGAGACTTGGGCAAGATAGAAAATCAATGAAATCGAGTACGAGCACGAGCATCCAATGATGAAGATCCAGGTCATGATTAAAGTTAATTCAACTGGATACGAATACGAGGTTCATAGGCGATGAATAATTCCAAGGAGAATTGTCAAGGCTGTTGTGGATAAGATTCTAGGGTAAGTTTAACTGTGTCCATCCACGTAGATTGATACATAAAAAAGCGAACCAAAGTGCAATAGGTTGATCAGACCATCATGTACCGGTTCTGATTAGACAATATGTTAGTGGGTGGCCACCCAATAAAATATGTCATGACCAAGCTCGAAAAGGATAAGCTCGTAAAACTTAAGGATAAATTTATAGCATAAGATATAAGGGTGGAAATGATGAAAGAAGATACATAGTCCAAGATTCTTAACCAATCGGGTCAAGCATTCAAGGTAAGGTACGAGGTTAAGCATTCGAGGGTTCAAGCAGAACACCATCACATGCCAGGTCGAAAGAATTGAGCCAAGGTGGATCTCTAATTGAAATAAGAATTAATTTAGTATCATGGTAGAGGTTATAGTTTAGCCACTTGACCAGAAAATCATATCAAGAAAATAGAGTACAAGGAGATGGGTTTTAGTGGGACATGGAATACCTACATGAAGGTAGGCTAGTCTAGGTCTTACATGTGAAGTTTGTTGGGAGGTAACAGCTAGTATTATACTCTGAATATCTAAGTCACGGTAAAGGACGTCCAATGATCTAGAATAGAAAGTGGGAGTTCGAGACGTGACAAATTGATGCAAAAATTGAAGAAGATCAATTTAACTCATGAAATAAAATTAATCAGGAATCTAGTAAATAATTTAGGAACACTGTCCTAGGGATTTATAGGCTACTAGATGAATATAGTTAGGGTTCGACCAATCAAGGTCAAGGTTAGAAGGTCTCAATGAGTCTTTATTTGAGGAAAAGTCGAGTAAGTCAGGTTTGGGTTACAGTCACATAGTTTGGTAGAAAGAGTTTAAGCAAGGTGCAAAATAGAGAGGACAGTTCATTTTAATGAAAGGCAATTAGCAAGAGGATTAGATGGCAAGAAACAGATAAGAGTTTTCTCATAAATGTGATTGAGTACCCCAAAAAAAATAAAAGATATTAATCTAACACTAAGAAATTAAAATCAACAACTACAAAAATTTCAAAATCATCAACTAATACCAGGATTCAAAGTTCTACAGTGAATCCTTCAAAATCAAATTCAATCAAGGGAAAAAAGTTTAAATCGTAATTTCAAATGAGATTCTCAAGGGTCATCCCAGGAATCTCTCAAAGTATCCTAGTAGTGATTGAGTATCCACTCTCTCTAAGCCTATTCCTCAAATCCTATCGCAGGCTGTAGTGATACTCTAGTTCGAATACCACTACATAAACTCGACCTGCATGGGCCACCACTAAAAACGTGTCACGACCCGCACCCACTGTTAGGATACGAGAACGTAACAACGCCCAGCCTACGCCGCAGTGTCGGCGGTAGAACGCTGTCCTAGGTAAATCATCTAACAGTATAAAGTACCTGTACAGTTTATACTCTCCGAATGGAGGTGACAAACAGAAAATAAACTCAATCACATCTAGGTAGAGAATGAAGAACAGATAGATAGTAACTCAAAAGAAACCATAGCATAGATGAAATAAGACTAAGTGTCTAAGATACATAACATCCAGAATGTCAACTCATAATACAAATAGTCTAAGAGTCTACAACTCAACATCTCAAAATACAACTCAGATGTGAGACAAAATGATATAGAAAAGACTGCCTAGACTAAACTGGTCTAGACTACTGGAACAACATCCTCAGCTGCAGGTGGATCCTGCTGAGGGTCCACAACATAGGTGTCATCTAGTCCTGCTCCGTAATGGGTAGATACCAGGGCCTCCTCCTCATCCTCTGTAATATTTTCAACAGGTCCAATCAGGACGGAAACGAGCACAATACATCTCACGCAGTGCATAGCAGGTTAGGAAATACGATACAGGCAATAGAGTAAGATACATGAACTGCTGAAAGGAAATATACGCTGTAAAAGAGATAGCTGTAATGAAATATCTACTATAAATAGAGAACTAACAGTGGCTAGTGAGTCAGAGTACGAGATAGCACATGTGAACGGACGGATTTGTACATGATCGAGTTTGCACATGAATACACTACTTTGGAATTGTTCACACGACTACTAGCACTCCCCCGTATCCCCAATCAATACACAAGGATCTGTACAGGTTACGTTATTGTACATGATATCACATGGGGCCCATGAAAGGGTGCACATGATAGTATACATGAGGGCTCAGTAAACATGAGAGTACATGATCACATGAGTGCACATGAATAATGGAAGCATAGGAGTACATGATGATAGTGAAACACACATAACATGAAGTACCCGATGCTCCCGAGGGGGATAACATCTCATGTAAAGATCCATATAGTACCAATCCGTGTTACCAATGTGACAGCAACAAGTAAAGTAATCTAGAGCGAGAAGTAAAGCCTGAACAAGTATGAAACGGTCAGAGAATGTACTCGCCTGATAACTGAATGTCTGAAGAGGATATACTGCCTGAGGAGAGGTGTCTGGCTCCTAATCAGAGCAATACAAGTCACAATGTATTCTAAAAAGTAAATATGAAGTCTACTATGCAAACTACATGATTCTAGGTCAATCTGGTCAAAAGTCAACTCTTGGTCAACTCTGGAGTCAAACTAGTCAAAGTTAAGTCAATATTAGTCAAACTAGTTAGGGTTTTAGTCAAACTAGTCAAACTAGTTATTTTAGGTCATTACTAGTCATTTCTAGGTGAACTAGGTCAACTTTGACCTACAGTTGACTTTGGTCAACCCTTAGTCAACAAGGGTCAACACAAAGGGTTTTGGGTCACTCAGGGCTAGCCCCAAGCCATAGGCTAGTAATCCTAGGCCATAGGCCATAGGCTAGTATAGGGTTTCTATATAACCTATAGTAGGAAACATATAAATATATATATATATGATATATATAGATATATGAATCTATCTAATACCCAATACCCAATATAGGAATATCATATATAATACAACCACACACATATATATACATATATGTATCTAATACTAATACATATATATATCAATATATATATATACATATATATATATATATATAAAACCTATATATACTATATATATATATATGACATAGAGAGAGAGACTGAGTGAGAGAGAGAGAGTGAGACAGTGAGAGAGAGGGAGACTGAATGAATCAGGGGGGGGTTCCAGGAATTCCTGAACCCAAACCCATCCAAAACACACATACACATAATACATATATACACACATATGTATATATATAACTTAACACACACACACCCAAATCACCCCAAAATCGACCCACACTCTCACATACACATATACTACATATATACACATTAAAATACATTAATATAATACATAAATCATTAGCAAAATCGAATCAAAATTCGATTTTGCAAAAACTGTAATTTTCAGAAAATAAGAAATTGCACTGTGAAAACCTAACTTGGGTTAGCTCAAACATCAATCAAAACGACCTAAGATGACCCAAACTTGGTTGGTAACTAAAGCCCCTAGGTTAGGCTAGGTCCCTAGCAGCCTGACACTGTGTCACGACACGACACGACGTGTCCACAAGGATTTAAAGTCACACGGGTAAACCAGTGTACACTGTTACAGTGTAAATTCAAAATTAGTCTAGGACACGACACAAAGCGACACAGGCCTCGTGCTCGTGCCCGAAGGTGCGCCTAGGGTTGGGCTTCGTGTCCATGGGCCTGATACGTGTCCACGTGTCGTGTAGAGGGGACACGACACACGTATCAGAAGCCCCAATTTACGTGTTTCAGACTGTGTCGTCGTGTTTTCGCGTGTCTCGTGCTCGCGACACGGGACACGTGACACCACGTGGTTGTGTCCAATGTGTTCGCCTACATACAGGCTTCGTGTCCATGTCAGTACCAAGTGTCCACGTGTCGTGTACAGTGGACACGACACGTTCAAAGTACAGTGTCTGTGCGTGTGTACACAGTGTTTAGAACGACCCTTGCGGGGTCGATTCCGTGTCCGACACGACACGAGGTCATCCCAAACTTTGGGGATGACCTGTCAGTCATTGCCCCGTGCTCCGTGCCAATTTTGGCGTGTCCACGTGGCTTCTACAGTGCGTGGGGACACTGTGGCAGCAGGACACAATTCCTGTGTACTGCCCTGTGTCCCGAGAGCTTGTGTGTCCAAATTTGGACACGACACAAGTCGAATTGTGTCCAGTGACATAGGATTAGGGTTAGGGTTAGTTAGGCTAGGTTTTTGTTCAAAGAGTTTGGAAAAACAGTGATCAAA
The DNA here is from genome assembly GCA_029216955.1 of Iris pallida. Lineage (NCBI taxonomy): Eukaryota > Viridiplantae > Streptophyta > Magnoliopsida > Asparagales > Iridaceae > Iris > Iris pallida. The sequence continues at coordinate 17,423,705 of JANAVB010000197.1, read as the reverse complement.
ATACACAATGACAGTGCTCAAACAGTGAGTAAAATTAGGGTTCTAGACTAGTAGGATACGTGTCCAACACGACACCAAAACACATCAAAATCTTACCAAACTTTACCCACAATATTGTTACCCCTATATGAATGCATCTATGAAAGAAAAATAGGAATTTGACTAGGTTTGTGGAAATTTACCTATTGGTGAATTTCAAGGAAATTCAATGAAAAGGGGGGTGTTGTGATTTTGAACTCGACGATGCCCAAGCTCCCAAATTCTAGATTTCTTGCTTCCCTTAGCTCCCTAGATGTTGTAGGGTTCCAATGCAAAAGACTAGAGTCAATTTGGATCAAGAATGATCAAGATATGGGTGTTTGAAGAAAATGTAATTTTCTAGGAATTAATTTCATGTAAATTAATTCATGGATGAACACAAGGGGTTATATAGAGTGTGCACCAGCTAGGGGGTACCCCTTGGCCGGCCAAGCATGGGGGGGGGGGGTGTTGGTTCAACCCTTAGTGGCTAAGAAAAGGACTTTGTGCCAAAAATAGATCTTTTGCACAATTTAAGCAAAAGATCTAATAAAGGTAGTTTAGATATTTCTAAACTTGACCTAAAGTTAATATCTAACCCTTAGTCATTCTAGGTTAGGGATTAACCTATAGATTAGGGTAATCTAAGTTAGGGATTATCAAGTCACTAAACAAAAGTCCATGAATAGTGAAATCTCACTAATCCTCCTTAATTTCTAAAAAAATTACCAAAATACCCCTTAGGCCAAAAATCACTAAAATGATATTCTAAGCCTATGGTCAAGTTCACATGGTCATGGCAATGTCTAGGTTAAGGAAACTAGGGTTTACAATAAGTTACACTAACCAAAAACACAAAGTCATAAGTCATGACTTAGCATGACTTAGAAAATGGTTTAATCTAACTAAAATCACCAGAAAATCATACCATGACTAAATACCACTAATAAATAATAAAAATAATAAATTTTCAAAAATCCCCAATTTCAGAAACAGGGTGTTACATATGGCACTTCTAAATTCTATATTCTGGGTAAACCTATTAATGTCAGTCAATTACCTTGTTAATAGATCACAAGGACCACGGAATGCTGGGTTGGGAGACATGCTATCCAACTTACAGAACTTACACTAGTATTGGTTTTGGATCTTAGGGTCATACAGGGCAGTCCCTATCCTCTATAGTATCCTAAACTTGTAATCACGTCTGAAATCATTTTACCGAGAATTATGCCTCGCCCATACACTCTGGCTGCGGCAAACCCTTGGTTCCGTGATTCAGGTGTGATAAGCCATCAGGTGCTCTACCTTATATTGATGCAAGGATATCTAAGATCTAAAGAGGTCAACGAGGACATAGTTTTAGCAATGTTCCATAAACTACAATTCTTCGAATTGATTTCAATTCTGTGGGTTGTGCATCGCCAGTGTGCTGCTGGCTGGCCATCGTAGTCGTTGAAACTACTCCAAATATATTCCTAGAACTTCGAGGAGTTGCTAGGGGTTCAAACTAATTGGCTATGATAGAAAGTATAAAAATCTGTCTACAAGTCTCAATCCTTAAAGTAAAAGGTTGACCGGGGAAAAATTAACTGAAGACAATGAAAACAAGAACATCCGTACATTTATTTCATATATATTTCAATTGGCTGAGGGAAAAATTTAAATCAAAACTGACTTGAGATTCATATATGAATAAAAGGATCAGAAATTACAAACTAATTCTTTACAGCAAATAGAATTTTAAAACATGCAATTCTAACTTATGATATAAGATTTATATCTAATTAAGAAAATTGAACAGTTTATCAAAATTAATATCTTAATTCTAGGCAAGCCTATCATACCAAGCGAATAGTATATCCACATTGAATCACATTATCCAATCCAAAGTAATAGTGTACCTATAGGGATCTAGCAAGTTATCTAAATTGCATGGCCTATCTAATAACCTTAACTACCCAACGGTCAATTTGAACAAGGGAGTCCTAGTCCTAGTTATTTCTCCTAAATTATTTTAATCCTAATTGTGAATGAGCATTTCCTGGTCGCAGGCTCGCAGCAGTACGACTAATATGGTACTACCGCGAGTTCGCATAATTTGCAAAGACTGACCTGCATGGCCCACCACAAAAACTTGTCACGATTCGCACCCGCTTTTCGGATATGAGACGTGTCCAAGCCAGCCTACGCCGCAGAGTCGGCGGTAGAATGCTGTCACGGCCATGATGCTCAAAATCACAAAATAATACATTTATTGCTCATTCACATTTCTAGATTTATTACAACAATTACAAGATTTACATTTAAAGAAAAATACAAAGTTTTACAATTAATGAAACTGATATAACTTTTATCTAATTTCTAGGTTTCTGTCCGCAAGTACACCCATATCTCCCAAGCTAAGTGAAGCCACAGCTAAACCTGAAAATTGTTGGTTTTCAGTTAGGAATGGAACAAGTACACAAACCGACGACAATACGAAAACACAATAGAATTAACAAGACATGGAAATAACATATGAGATATAAAAAAAACTGAAAAGTACAGATGACATGGCACGGTAGAGATGAAAAGGAAAAATAAATAAAAGACATCTACCTAGGTGGTGTGAAATATCCGTTTCGACATGTAAACGGCTAGGGGGTAAATCCGGCACCCTGCACGTGTCGTGTGCAGCTGCTATTCTCCACGAAAGACACGGGGGATAGTTCTGGGTAGTCCACATGTCTACTAAGATATTTCCCCTCCCGACTACTCCGTGTGAAGAGCGTGTCAACAAGCAACAAGATATATGTATAAACATGAAATGAAAAGACTACTATGAATCGAA
>JANAVB010000197.1:17300854-17418354 GCA_029216955.1 Iris pallida | reverse complement strand
GGCCCTCCTTGCTCTCGCTGCTTGGTCTTTGCTTTGCATTCATTCTTGAAGTTGCCCTTCTTGCCACACTTGAAATAAGCCAAATGTGACTTTGGCTTCTTTTGCTTGAACGAAGTTCCCTTGACTTTCAGATTGTCAGGGTCCTTCTTCTTACTGTGGAAAGCCGCCTACTTTTTCCTTGGTTCTTTGGTATAAACCAGATTGGCGTTAGCCAATTGCTTGGACAGTGCGTCCACCTTCAGTTGAGTCCATCTGGTCCTCAACAAAGATTTCCTGTAAGAGATCTTCAAGGCTGATCTCAATCTTCTTCCTATACATGTTTGCATAGAACTTACTCCACCCAGCGGGGAGCTTTGAGACAATCTCTCCAACAACAAACTTGTCGGGAAGGGGCATCGCCTCGTCTTCCAACTTCTATCGCAGCTACAGAAATTCCTTCACCTGCGACAGCATGGACTTCTCGTCCTCAAAGAGCTATTTGTGATATTTTTCAACCACAAATATCTTGCTTCTGTTTTTGTCTTCTTCGTACAGTTTCTACTGAGAATCCCATATGTCTCTGGCAATAGTTTTTTTACTATAGAATTTTGCTAGGGAATCATCCATAGCATTCAGGATAAGCAGCCTGTAAATGCTATTCTTCCTTCTCCACTTGGCCTGAAGTTTAGTAGCCGCGGTGATAGCGGTAGCAAACCCAACATCTGGAACAGTAGGTTCCTCTTCAAGAAGCACGTGATCAACGTCTCTGAGTTGAAGAGTGAGATAAACCTTCCTCTTCCAGACTTGATAATGCTCTCGATCAAACTTTTCTAACTTACAGAAGTCAGTATTGAGGAGTGAAGCATTAAAGTTTTCTATCGTAGTATTATGGCTTTGAGATTGTTAGTGCCGGGGCACAATTTTTCGATGGAAAACTGAGAAGATGAAACAATTGTAAGAATACTGTTTCAACGCAACATTTCTAGGAAGGTTGTGCAAGTATCACGAAGATCTAAGAAGAGCTCGTTACAGCAGCCTATGATATTACGAGAATCTAAGAAGATTTCGTAATCCACATCAGCGAAGAAGATGACTGGCGATAGATGGAAAAACTCCTGCTGGGGTGAATGATCACCTTTGCTCAAAGCTATATTCGCCCCACACGAATAGCTTCCAGGAAATAGCAAGTTCGTCGAAGAACTTTGGAACACTTCTGCTCTTCTGACTCCTCGGATCGAACACGGACTCCCGTGCAAAAGTAACGTTGGTGCAAAGCTTCTCTTCTCTCTTACAGCCTCTGTTTACTTGTGTTAAGAAATACTTGTAAACTTTCGTAACTCTCTGAATATGTTCTGTATTTTTGCCTGTGAGAGAGAAGAGACCTTTTATAGGCCCGAGTAGCAACTGCCCGGTTAGCACAACATTCAGGGCGTGGTAATAACTACTCCGAACGTGCAGTAACTGCTCAGATCATGCAAGTACAAAGTGCGCCAACAAAACGGCTCATTACGCCTCATGAGCCCATGAGCCCGAGTCCGAGTCCGAGTCGCTAAGCCCCTACGGGGCTTAGCTCCCATGTAAATAAATTTCCCAAGAGAAAAAAGTATGAATGCTTTCAATTATTTATTTAGCTTTTTTCCATTAGAAAAATAACCCCACATGGCACACCCATATGCACCTCCACACCACATGTGCATCTCTAAACTAGCATAGCTAATATATAGAGATACAACTCCTTTGGCCTAGCCGATGTGGGACTAAAGTTTCTAATACAAAGGCCAAAACCCAACACATCCCGTCGGTACTTGAACACATTTTCAAACATGAAAGAGAATAGGACGCGGCTATACGCACCCTATGACTTTCTAAACACACCCCATATAACTTTAAGTTAAAAATTAGATTAATGTTAAAAGACACATATACCCACAAGACCTTCCTAGCACACCCCACCAGCCTCTCCATATACCCACATGACCTTCCTATCACACCCCACCATCCTCCTTATTCTTCCTTCATTCATTTTCACCTTCTTCTCCAACCCAACCCAAAAACCCTAGAAAAACCCTACGTTGAAATAGTAAAGAAGGCATCATGGAGGAAGGAAGTCCACTTCAAAGACACAATGTACGTTCTTTCTCCACCTTATTTCTCGGTTTGAAGCACTGTACAAGTATCGTTCAACCCCCAAAAAAATTATACGATACGCACGACCAACACAGGCCGAACTGACCACTGTACGTATAACCTATGTTGGCCGAATGTTACGTGTTCTGTTCGACTAGCTTTAGTCGAACAGAACTATCATGTTCAATCGTAGTAAGTCGAACGTATATAGGACTGTTCGACCTATAAGGGTCGAACAGAAGAGTTTTGTCTGACTAGTTGTGGTCGAACAGTGTATTTTTTATTTTATTTTTTATTCAACTTATTAAGGTGTAGGTCTTTTTCTTTACAGGAAAACACTCCAAATGACACTAAAATGAACAATGAAATGAGCATTGTTAACTAGCTTTAGTCGAACAGAACTATCATCGCAAGACTGTCAGTTCAGTCCGTGTTGCTTAGAGTCATCCCTCTTTGGGAGAGTCAAACTTGGGAGCATGAGGATGATATCTGATCAGGTCATCCCGGCTGGTTTGACTCGTAAGGTGTAATATCTTCCTTATGCCTTACGCTTCGAATCCTTGCTTGCATGAATGATTGTATGATTGATTGGTAGTGGTAGATTGCCTCTGATAGAATAGCTTTCCCTTACATCTCTAGCCTCTTGATTAAATTCCGAGGACGAAATTCTTTTAAGGTGGGTAGAGTTGTAATGCCTGTGGTTCGTATTACGTATTTCTGGAATACGTATACGTAATTATTCTTGTATTGCATGATTTCCTTGCTTAATTTCCTTCCTGGGCTTGGTGTATTCTTGGTTGGGTGGGCTTGGTTCGGTTTGGGATTGCTCTTGGTTCATCATGAACCAAGGGGTGAACCCCCTACCTACCACCACCACTCATATTTATTACCTATTCTTCTTCTCTCTCTTCATTACTCTCTTCTCCTTCTCCATTAAACCCACCACCAACCAAGAACACCCCTTAGGCAAGTGCAACTTGCTTCCACAAGAGAGCCCATTTTTATTGTTACATTAGCTTCTCATCATGTTCCTAAGACACATTAGAACTTGTCATTTTCCATTTTGAAGCTTTAATTTTCGTAGATCTAAAAATTAGTTATTTTCGGATTTTGGTGGTTTTGATCTATCAAACTTCTTTGTTTTCAAGTTTTGATTGTTCCATGTTGTAGAGAATTTCATTCTACCCAATTTTGACCTTTGAAAAGTTGGATTTGGATTTATTTCGACCAAGTTATGGACTTTGAAGCTTTGGGTTCTAGCCATGGAGTTCTTGCTGATTTGGAGAAGATGGTGAGCAGTGCGCGAGCTTTTTAGCTTGCGTCACTGAGCTGAGCGCGCTCTTTAGCGCAGCGCAGCCTGCCCCATACGCTGCCTTTTGGAGGCGTATGTCTTATATACGCTGCCTTGACAAGGAGTCGTATGAAGTTCATACGCTGCCTTTTTGGAGCGTATGTCTTGCATACGCTCACTTGGGTGACAAGGAGTCGTATGAAGTTCATACGCTGCCTTTTTGGAGCGTATGTCTTGCATACGCTCACTTGGGTGACAAGGAGTCGTATGGACCTCATACGCTGCCCGTTGTGAGCGTATCTTGACCTGAGCGTATGCTTACCTGAGTGTATGCTTACCTGAGCGTAGGCTTACCTGAGCGTAGGCTTACCTGAGCGTAGCCTGACCTGAGCGTATGACTTTTTGCACTGAGCGTATGGCCTTGGCTGACTTGATCTTATGTCAGCATGTCAATTTGATTTTTGTTTTCCTTAAGCTTGGCTCTTCTATAGCCCTGTATATTGATATTTTATTAGATATTTTACGTCCATTTTATATCCTTACGCCTTTTGTCATGAACTTGATAATCACGAATTTGCTTGATATGTTTGGAATTGATAACTGAGCCTGACACGATAGTGACCCGTAGTGGTGCACTCCTGACATGAGTAACCTGACATGACCAGATAGTGGCCCGTCGTGGCGCACTCCTGACAAGTACACTTGGCATGATAACCTGACTTGATTATCTCGAATAGCTGTTGCGACGGCTACCTGACATGACATGACCTGTATAATAACCTGGACACCGTGGGCGATTGTGTTTGTACAAATAAACCAGTCATGTCTTGCATCATGTCTAGGACAGGGACTCCTGAGTACCACGGTCAGGAGTACCTACTAAAGTGGACTAAGGCTAATAACTAGATTAATATATTAGTCATGAAGAGATATCCCAGCAACAGGCAATCCCGTTACCTGGGCGCGCCTGGGGTCTGTAGCCTGCCGTCGAGTAGGGCACATTTCCAGCACACTGTCATGTGTTGCACCCTTCAAGCTACTTAAGGGTACATGCGTTTCCTGGACGATGTACCCACCTGAATTCCACCCTAATTTTTCGTCCTGGGTAACCTGGATGGTCTGCAGGGCTTGTGGCTGTGGAATAATCTCACTGTATCTTGCTAGTAATTAGGCTTGTGACAACCCTAGTTAGTTAAAGTATCAAGCCGTACTTATTGCTTGGCCGTGAATGATTGGATGGAGTCTAACTTGTCTAGTCTTGCCTTGATCTTGTTCCAGATTACTGCATGACCAGAATGCTTGTATTTATTCTACCGATAAATGGTGAGGATTCCAAGTTCTGTTCAGACGAAGGGTTACAACCCCGGTCCTTTTTTTGGTTTACGGGTTGTAACCTGGTTATCTGAATAGTCCCATGGTTAACTCATCGTATATCATCCTGTCATGCTTTTCCATATGTTCTGTCTTTTATCGATTTGGTACATGATTGTCTTTTATATTTACCTATCATGCTTTTTTTTTAAATTACTGTCTTTTATTATGTAATTATACTATTGTGCTAATTTGCTGGTTTTAGCTCTCAAGTGAAGCCTCCTTTGTGGCACTTGCTCTTTCTGGGGTCTGACCCAGCTGGTTTTGTATGGCCAGATACCGGAGCAGCAGCAAAGGATCTACCGACCTTCCAGCCCGATGGTGAACACCAGGCGTAACCAGGGCAACGAGTGGGTTTATTTTTGCTCTCCCACTCTATTGTAAAAATTAAATCTTTTGAGGCGTTTAGCCGCCGAGCAAGTGTTAGCTCGTGTACATTTTTACTTACTGTCTGCCTACGGGCTGTAACATGATTGGCAACCTAGGGTTGATCATGTATGACTAAAACTCTGGCTAGTCCTCACATTCTGTAACGACTAGCTTCATGATCAGCTGAATATGTAATGTTTGGGACGCCTTACTATTGTATATTTAATGATCATACATCTTGTGACTTTTACTTACTTGCTTATGATTGAGACACTAGGCTTGTTATTGACCTTAAGAGACTGATGGCTTGTAGATAAACCCTCATATATCTAGACAGCCGTGACCGTATGGTGAGATGGATTCCATTTCATTATACGTAGCTGGCTATGTCTGCCCCCGCTCTCCAGTATTCTGGTTCTGGGGCGTGACAGGATATCTCATGATAAGGAATGTAAAGCACGAAAGGATAATAAACGTAATAACGATACCTGAATCCCGCAAGCGATATCGTAATCATCTGAAACCCACGCGTGTCATAAACCTCCACCATCCAAAACTGCTAAATAATTTCTTGCAATCGCTAAACCTGAAGAAATCATCAGGTCCTCAGGGGACATAGCAAGATACATATAAACATTACTATCTAGTAGTTTAATCATGCATGAGAATATAAACATGATATAAACAAGGAATGAGACTTAACATGGTAAGAGACTGTGACCAAAACTGCTAACAAGTGACTAACGACAAGTGGCTACTGACTAGTAACTATGAACTGGAATACAAGAACAACTACACGTAACTGAACTGCTAGATGAACAAGTGAACACGAGATCAATGGAATACCAAAACCTCACCCCGAGTGGACTCGCAGGTTTGAACTAGTCACTAACCCTCGTCCCGAGTGCGGACTCTCTGGTTAGTTCAAGGCAAGGCACCTTCGTCCCGAGTGCGGACTCTCTGGTGCAAATAAATAAGTCAACATCCTCGTCCCGAGTGTGGACTCACGGATGTAAACTGATCAAGACAAACACCCTCGTCCCGAGTGTGGACTCACGGATGTAAACTGATCAAGACAAACACCCTCGTCCCGAGTGTGGACTCTCTGTTGCAAATGGTCAACCCTCGTCCCGAGTGTGGACTCTCTGGTTGAGAAAACGATAACAAGGATTTAGCAGTTCAACTACACGTACTCGTTCTATGACACAACTCAAGCAAGGTACTGGTGAGACAAGGTACAACTCATGTCAAGACACATATAAGGACCACTCTAACATGAACTATGTTGTGAACAAGTCCAATATTACTACCTATCAAGTCACGAAAGGTGATATACAAACAAGCCATTCAATTGGTGAACATGGTATAAAGAACATATAAATCAAATCGACTAAAGAACTAAAATAATAACATGATAAAACAGATCTATAAACATGTAAAAAACTGTAGAGGGAGGTAAGGTATCTTGTCTGGTGGTAGCACGAAGAACCAACAATAAACTATCAACTAGTAAGCCAAATAAGTCCAAATCTCACAACTGTCTCCGAAAGCTGAAAAAGACATTGCCAATATTCTTAGAATAGTCAAATTAGCTAGGATTGCCTGTCTTTAAGTCTAATTCTGGACACAGGGGTAAAACGGTAATTTCGGATCAAAATGGTGTCCGCCGTTGGACCCGCTTTGCACCGAAAAATGTGCCAGGGTCAATGGTCTCTAAAGTCATCAAACTACATGTCTACGGATTCGTTTTGTGATACGAACCCAACGGTATGTCCAATTTTGGATTCCAGTGGGTCGTGCACAAAATCGCCCGTTGAATCGGATCGTCGGGCCCGCGAAACGGCGATCCGATCAACTATCTCAAAATTGGACCAAACTTGACATACAGGACCAGATCAATGATACAGTCCTGTTGGCATAAGTTTCGTCTCGATCGGACGAACGTGCACAAAGTAATTGAGAAATTTGCACAGAGATCGATACGGTGAATTTCGACGGATACGCATCAAATTCGTCGCGCACACGCAACCAATTTGAATTCCGTCAAAGCCCACACGTCCGCGAAGCCATTACGCACCTTTCGATGCTTTCGATTCGTGACCACGTCGCCCAGTTTGGCGGGACGCACGTGTATCGGGACAAATTCTAATTTTTAAACTGTTTTTGTTGTGGGTTTTTCTTGATTTTGGAAATCAATTTTCTTTGTACATACACGATGAAACCAGGGACTACAAAAAGTGATTTGAAAAGCTATAAGTGATCTAAAATACTATTCAAATTATTTTACGAAATTACTGATGGGTTGACAGGAATCGATCTCCAAACAGAGCTACTTGGGACTGGTTTGAGACTGTTTTTGTCACGACCCGCACCCGCTTTTCGGACGCGAGCTCGTGAGCAAGCCAGCTACGCATCAAGCGGACTCCAGCCCGACTCAAATATGTAAACACTGTCAAGGCTATGGTATACTGCCAAATCATGGCAAAACAAATCTATATCTCAATCCATAATAAGAGTATAAAACATGAATGAACACTATGGGTCGTGGTCTGCAGCCCACTAGCATTAATGTCCAATAAGACTCCAAAGTATATAGCAAGAGTCCATAAAGCTGAATCAAGAAACAGGATATCACATGATAAGGTATGAAAGCACGAGCGGATAATAAATGTAATACGATACCTGAATCCCGCAAACATATCATCCCAATCGCCATCCAGAACTAATAGCTAACTCCATGCACTCACTAAACCTGAAGAGATCATCAGGTCCTCAGGGGACCTAGCAAGATACATAAAAACATGCCTATCTAGCAGTTTATCATGCAATAATAAAATACAGATATAAACAGACAAAGACCCAACAATACGAAACTATGACCAATCAACACAAAACCATGACCATACACGACTGGGAGAACCACTACGCATAATCGAACTGCTTGGAGGAGAAACAAGAGAAAACATGTCACGAGATTAATGGATACTCAAACCCTCGCCCCTAGTGTGGACTCGCAGGTTTGAAACAACTACTAACCCTCACCCCTAGTGTGGACTCGCAGGTTAGCTTCAAGGAATCACCCCCGTCCTTAGTGTGGACTCGCAGGTTAGCTTCACGAAATCAAGACACAAATAACTACTAACCCTCGCCCCTAGTGTGGACTCGCAGGTTAGCATCAAGAATCACCCTCGCCCCTAGTGTGGACTCGCAGGTGCGAAACAGATAACTACTAACCCTCGCCCCTAGTGTTGACTCACAGGTTAGCTTCAAGGAATTCAAGGTACAGCAGTTCCGTTATGACTTATTCATCCTATGACACGATGCGACTCAATCCAAGTATAGGTGATGACACGACACGACCCAATCACGATACACGAGAGAACCAATCCAATATAAACTACAAAATTAACTATGAACAAGAACTATATCTATACGAGCATGCACAATATACAAATCTCATGTAAATAATCAACTAGTAAAACTATAAAATAATATAAATATATATGTAAATAAACTGTAGAGGGAGGCAAGGTATCTTGCCTGGAATTTGCACACAGATCCAACAGAATATAGTCAACTGCTAAGCCATAAAGTCCAAATCATCACAACTGTCTTCGAAAGCTAAAACAGACATTGCCAACATTCTCAGAATAGTCAAATTAGCTAGGATTGCCTATCCTTAAGTCCAATTCTAGACACAGGGGCAAAATGGTAATTTTGGGCCAAAATGGCGTCCGCCGTTGGACTCACTTTGCACCGAAAAATGTGCCAGAGTCATTGGTCTCTAAAGTCGTCAAGCTACATATCTATGGATTCGTTTTGATGATATGAACCCAATGGTATGTCCAATTGTGGATTCTGGTGGGCTGTGCACAAAATCGTCCGTTGAATCGGATCGTGGGGCCCGCGAAATGGCAATCCGATCAACTGTCTCAGAATCAGACCAAACTTGGCATACAGGACCAAAAAAATGATACGGTCCTGATAGCGCAAGTTTCATCTCAATCTGACGAACGTGCACAAAGTAATTGAGAAGTTTGCACAGAGGCCGATACGGTGAATTTTGACGGATACGCATCAAATTCGTTGCGCACACGCGATCGATTTGAATTCCGTCAAAGCCCACACATCCACGAAGCCATTATGCACCTTTCGATGCTTACGATTCGCGACCACGTCGCCCGAATTGGCGGGACGCACGTCGTATCGAAGGTTTTTTTAGTTTTTAAAACAGATTTTTGGTAAACTTTGGGATCCGATTTCTCGGCGCGTAGTCGATGAAATCGACTTCTGCGAAATAGGTTGTGGAGTCCTATATGTTTTCTATAACTGCCTTTAATTAGTTTTTCAAAATTCCTAATATACAGATCATAAAACATCTTCCAAGTTGGGTCTTTGGGACGGGTTCATGTCCTGTTTTTGGACAGGTTTTTTCCTACTTTGATGTCGTGTTTTGACTCGATTTCTATTTGATTTAAATTGAATCTATCCAACTGGGTTGAAGGGCTATAGGTTAGGTTTATACCTGAAGAACTGGAACAGAAAATCATCAAGCGAGCGTTGAGCAATATCTTGTCGAAGTCGGATTCGAAGAGGCTGCTGCTGTGCGCTCTTTGCGCTGTGCCTCCGACGCGCACGCGGCCGTGGCGGATTGGCCGGCTGCCGGCGATGCCCAGGCACGTGCGACGGTGCTGGCGTCGGGGTGGCGACGTCGTGGAGTTAGGGTTTGGGAGAAAACTCCTCCCCCTCTCGATATAAATACGAACAAGGGTCCGGTTCTGCGTAGTTTGCTACAGGAAATGCTCGGGCTTGGCCGAACTGTAGCTGGCTGGGTTGGGCCCTAATTCCTGTGCTGCTGCCTTTGGGTTGGGCATGTGGGTGCTCGGGCTATATTTATATATATACACCCATACACATATACACTTGTATATAATATATATTTATATATATACACCCATACACATATACACTTGTATATAATATATATATTTATATATACATACAAACATATATAATTTATTTATATATACATACAAATATACACTTATATCGTATATATTTATATACACATACACCTATAAATATATAAGCCATATTTAGTGAACAATATAAACAAATGATTAACTTATATTTAATAACGACAATAATAACATTAATAATAATAATAATCCCGATAATAACTAAAATACTCCAATATTAGTTTTTGGGTGGACATATCCTACACCATCTTTACTGGTCTCCAGAAAATCGTACCAATAATTTAAATGACATCTGATATTATTAATATTTATATTATACACATAATTAATATTTAGAAAATATTTGGTGATTCCTAAAAAATGTATACAAATTATTTGCACATACATAAATATGTCTACAGGGCAGTCTTGGTCTCATTTACATACCTACAAAGGCTTGGATTCGGTTCGGGCCCAGTTCGGCTAAGTTGGTACAATCGGGTCATCTAAAATCAATATATCTAATTAATAAATAAATAATTCATCGGTGGGGGGTAAGTCGCAACTTGATCTGGTTTTCCTAGTTATGACATACTTATGGCTGGGTCTTCCTCGGCATGGCTAATACACTAGTTAAGGCACATCACTGCACTATTCGTCCCATGATTCCTAGTCATTTGATACTTCAAAACTCAACCATGGTTAAAGCCATCTACCGTAATACTTAACTAAACAATTATTTATAAAAATCTAAAAATCACCATTCAAATCAAAAAAATATTTCAAAAATTCTGGGAAGGGAGGCTACAGTTTTCGAAACTGTTTCTTGTCGACTTTGCGTCGATATCTCGGACAGGTTATCCTATGATTCTCGGAACAATTTATAGGGATTAGATGGGGTATAGGTTGACTACACATAGGAGTTAATACTTCTAGATTTGGTCGAATATTCATTACGAAAAAGGATCGGGAATAGAGGGTACCTGCTGTCGACAAAACAGAGCATTGCTCTGTTTTCGATCAGCCACACGACCCGCTACCCAAATTGTTGGGCCAGGCCGAGCCATGTCCAGCCTACGCTTGGTAAAAGCGTAGTAAGTTGTTCTAGAAGATAGTCAGGATAGTACTAAGTGTGCTAAAGATTATATTTAAAGCATTTGAGATTGTTTGTCACAACACAGCATTTATAGATGAAAGCAAATATGTTTTAAAGTTTAATACACTTCCAAAGTAATAACTGGAGACAAAGTCCAGTGACTAAATAAAAGTTGTAATAACTCTAAGTCTATAGTTGACTGGTCAAGTCTAAGCAAGGTTCCCCGCTGGGGCCTCTTCTGGAGCAAAGGCCAGGTCCTCAAAAGCAGCTCCATAAAAAGTATCGCAAAGCATTTCCTCCTCGGAAAGCACACCTACAACGTTATCCTGTCAGGACGGGAGCAAGTACTGATTCTACAAACAATATATACAGAGCATGAAATGAAAAGAGATATAATAACTGGAATCATGTCATGGCACAATCTATCATGTAATATCACAACTATCATGTCAAGGATACATTTGTCATGGTGACATATGTATATATATTGTTTAAAACTGGAGCAGGTACGTGATCGGTCAATAGATGATGGTGTTGTTGCACCGGTAAGAACAATATGTAGGTGCTGTGGCACCGATAAGAACAATATGTACTTCCGTACATGCCTAAATGTACACACGTACAAGTACCGCGGGATATTGGCCTATGGCAAGGTCTACATGTATAATGTCTTCCTTACACGGCTCAAGGTCGCAGCGTGGGGGCATGATCACGTACTCAACTATCAGTTTTCCCATAACCCAGATTCTAACATGTGAGAGATACGAGAACAGTATAAAATATGGTGGGTACTGAGAGCAGTATAAAGCATGTGAAACATGTAGAGATATTCCAGATATGACTTGCAGTTTTAGGTATCAGTATTTAACATGGTTTATACACAATTCATTACATGCAGTAAATAAAGTTCGTAGAGGTACTTGCCTTGAGTAAAGCAAGAGTAATAATATGAAGGTACAGATGTCCGGTGTCCTGTCAAAATGATATACAACTCAGCCTCTAAGTTATGATTAAGATTACACTAGTGTTGTGACACGGCTCCTAATAGGGCACTAGCTATGTGAAGCTCTAGTAGTCCAAAGTGAGGTGTTACAACGTCTAAACTAACAATTAGGTCTCTACACTAAGGTAAGGTAAGGTCCCGATACTAAAATATCCCAAAAACACACAAAAACACACAAGTCAATATTAATTATTTAATTAATCATACTGTACAATATGTTCCCATAATTGTTAAGATAGTTATATAGTTCTATTTTATATGAAATAATATACTAAATTGATTCTTGTTAATTATAGTAATTTAATACAATTTTTCTGGAATTTATAATTTAGTGTAAGTATTTATTTAAAATCAGAATACAAGTGTACATTGAAAATGAGTTCTGGTTTGGTATTTTTATAAAATACTAAAAGTACTTATTAAATGCTGAAAAAAATTATAATAAATTAGCTAAATTAACATAGTATTTAAATACAATTTTTCTTAAAATTTTATAGCACTTAAAATATATATATATAAATTCAAAAACAGCAAGTAACAATTTCAAAAAAATAAATAATTAATTATTTACTATTTTGTCCATGTATTCGAAATTGAACCGAAGTCCAGATACAAGACCCGAAGCCGTGAATCAAGTCCAATATTGTCACGACCCGCACCCGCTAAAAGGGCACGTGACGCGACAACGCCCAGCCCTCACCGGAAAAAAAACGGCGTGGAACGCTGTGTATTTTCTAGTCTGACAACAGTTTATATATATAACAAAACCTGTCGAGAATATAGTCAACTCCGAACGGAGGACAAGCAATGAATATATATAATGCTCAATCACAACTCTAAGACGAAAAGTAAAGACTGAAAGATAAAGACAACAAGACAATAATATATAACCTGTCAAGTCCAGATACAAATAATATACAAGTCCAGTCTATAAATACAGTCCAATATAATACAGTCTCATAAAGTAGTACAGTCTCAAAAGTAACTGGGAACAAAGTCCAGTACAAAGACCTACTCTAAACTATACAAGTGGTATGGTCTCGTCAGGCGGAGCTACGCCCTGCTGGACCAAGTCTAGGCCCACTACGTCGTCCGGACCGTAGTAGGTACTGCAATCTCCCTCGTCAAAATCTGTAATATTTTATCAACAGTCCAGTCAGGATGGAACGAGTACATATATCTCATAACCGATCTCAAGATAGAATAAAAGCTATAAGACTGTAAATAGAGCATATACAATGAATCATGGAGTGTACATGTATGTATCATGGCATGGTAAGCTGTAAAGCTAGAGCTAGAACAAGAAATAGAACGGAATCATGGCATGTACACAATCAAGGTAAGCTATATATCCAATGTGTGTGAGTAGTAGTTTCAGCTTGTGATCGGCTTGGGTACCTGTCAAGAATCGGCCTGGCAAGTCATATGTGCGGTATATGACTCACACTGTTCGGAAATACGGGATGGATCTGATCACAGGCCTACGCTACTACTCCCCCTACCCCAACTGGTAGAATGGATCCAAACAGGACACGTCACTGCACGGGATTCTAATGAGAAGGTAGCTAGCCTTCTCTAGAATCAGTGACCATATATCGAGCAAGAGCTACAAGGGTGCTTGCACAATATATCCCAACCTAAGAAGGAGAAAATATCTCTCGTCGGGATCCAAGAATACCAATCCGTGAGAACTATGTGTCGGGAATAAGCATATCAACACTAAGTACATAAATCATAACAGTTATCATAAATTGGGAATAAGTATCAGAGAATGTACTCGCCTGTAAGATGATAAAATACGTCGACTGGAGCAACTGCAGTGTCTCGAGGACCTATAGAGAACAAGACGTATCAATACTAAGTTTTAGGAAGTAAAGTTAAATCAAAATAAACCCTATTTAATCATTCTAGGTCAAGACATGTCTAGTCGGGTCAATCTTGGTCATGGGAGAACATTAGAAGTTAAACCGGATCAATCTAGGTCGAAAACTGGCTTACCGTTGACTTTTGGTCAACGGGTCAATTCTGGTCAACCCTAGGTCAACTCTAGGTCAACCCTAGGTCACTGGTGACTAATAGTTGACTTTTAGTCAACTATCCAAGTTAGATAGAATTTGGAACTAATTTGGGTAAAGTGTTGACCCATAGTTGACTTTTAGTCCAAAAAGTCAACCGTGGTCAACCGGGTCCAAGACTAGGTTTAGACAACTAATCCTACTCATTACCAACCTATACAACCCATATCCAAGTCCATTTTGGACTTGGAAACTCGAATCTTGGTCGTGGGCCAAATTTCTATTTTACCCTTTTTAAGGGTAAAATTCTACCCTCGGCGATAATCTAGATAGCCTACCTACGCTAGTCATTTTGACCCGATCTCCCTAGGGTAGTAGGGTACTATCCTATAGGTTCGTTATCTACCAAAATACCTAAATAAAGTGGACGTCCAGTCCACGATACGGCCCGTTGCAGATATCTCAAAGATTTCGAGATACGCACTGACACGGCGCGATACCGGCGCCCTATGACTCCGATTCCCACCCGGGAGCTTATCCGCAAAATCTAAATCACGTATTCTAGGCCTATGTCAAGTTTCGTCGCGATCCGACGCTCCGGGCTCAATTTCGCCCTCTAACTCGATTTCTAACAAAACCTTCTCTATTTGCCCTCGTTCTAATTTCCTTCTTCGATTCTCGATTCTAGTTCTTCCTCCTCTCTACTTCTCTAATCTTCTTCTTCTTCTCTAATTCCTCTTCTTATCCCTCCTTCCTATTCTTCTTCAATTCCCTTGTTTCTCTAATTTTTCCTCTTCTCTAATTCTAGATCCTAACTTCCTTCTTTCTATTTCTAAACTCCTTTCCTTCCTCTACTTCTAATTTCCTTATCTAATCTTCTCTATATAAACATATATATATATATCTATATATATACACTTACATATATACTAAAAAAGGGGTTTATAGTGTGTATACAGGGGGTCAAGGGGGGGGTTTCCTGGACTGCTAGCTGCTGCTGCTGCCTGCAATTGCAGGCTGCTGCTGCTGCTGCACTAAGCTGCTGCTGCTGCTGCTGCTGCAGTCCTGCAGCTGCTGCAGCTGCATGCTGCCTGCTGCTGCTGCGCATGCTTCTGCAGCTGCTGCTGCTGGCACTACTTCTCTCCCTCTCCTCCCTCTATGTATATACATATATACTATCCTATATATATATCTATCTATACATATATATATCTATATATATATATACATCTATCTACAATTTCCTATAGGTAATTAGATATCTATATATATATATATATATCCATCCCTCTACCTATGTATATATAAACACACACACACGACCACATATTCATATAAACACACACACACATATAAATACATATATATACACACAACCATATATATATATATATAAACTCATATACTTATATATATACATATAACCACATACACACACACACACATGACAACTCCACCACTACTCTCACTCATACACCACCTCCACCATTCTCTCACTTCCACCACTCTCTACACACACACACACACAAATACATATTATACATACATACATATATACACATATATATTTACATATATATATATATATACCATTTAATATAAAACTCCTAATTAATCCCTTAACCTAGATTTTAGGGAACCTAATAAAATCTAGGGGCAAAGTGTAGAGAATCTCATCCTCTCTAATTAATGTAAATGACAAAAATGAAAAGGGGAATTAAATGAAGGAGTTATGGACAAACCTAATTTGTTCTTGAAGAGGGAGAGCTTGGAAGAAGAAATTTTTGAAAGAGAGAGAGAGCTAACTTAATGGAGAAGACAAAGGGGGGGGGGACTTACATGGCCGGCCACCTCTCCCATGGGCTATTGGGTTGGGATCCAATAGCCCACAACCCATTAAGCTTGGTTTGGTTCAATTTGGAATCGGGTTGGTTCGGTTTGATTTGGTTCGATTCTAAACGACTAATTAAGTCTCTAAAATAACTAATTAAGTCATGGAAATAGGGTTAAAGATTTCTAGCCTAATTATGATGGCATGTGGGCCAAACACAGCTAGTTTGTGGGTCCCACTAAGGTCCAGGCTACCCGGGTCTCCAATTTGGGTCCGAATTGGATGAAATCCAAACCGACTCAAATAAATTCCTAAAAATCATCTAAAATCACATAAAATTTCTAAAATATTATAAAACTTGAAAATGACAAAAATACCCCTAATTTGAAAACTGGGAGTGACAAGTCTATCCTCCTTAAAAAAATTTCGTCCTCGAAATTGAATGAGGACTAACACAGCAATCATGAACTGAACAAGGAAGAAAAAGAAAGAGTTTTACCTCAGGGCTCGAAGAGATATGGGAATTGCTCCCGCATGTCGTCCTCCCTCTCCCAGGTAGACTCACCTGGAGAGTGGTGCCTCCATGCCACGCGAACCAAGGGAATGACCTGGTTCCGGAGCACCTTCTCTCTTCGGTCCAAGATCTCGACCGGCTTCTCTGGGTAGCTGAGTGTCGGCCCTACCTCGATCTCGGAGTGGTCTAGGACATGACTGGGATCTGCCACGTACCGTCTCAGCTGCGACACGTGGAACACACTGTGCACTCCCTCTAGCGCGGGCGGCAACTCCAGTCGGTAAGCCACTGCACCGACTCTGCCCATGATACGGAATGGTCCGATGTATCGTGGACTAAGCTTCCCGCCGCCACCAAAACGAATCGTGCCACGTGTCGGAGAAATCCGCAGAAAGACAAGATCATCAGCCTAGAACAAAAACAAGACTTAGAGCTTTATCTACAACAATCACAATCAGACTCAAATACTAGAAAAATCTAATTTATACCTCAAACTCCAATGGTCTCCGGTGGCTATCGGCCCAGTGCCGCTGCCTATCCTGCACCACCCGAAGTCTATCTCTGATAACCCTGACCTTCTCTGCAGCATCTACCACCATCTCAGGGCCAAGCAAAACCCTCTCACCGACATCATCCCAAGACAAGGGAGTACGGCACCTCCGTCCGTATAGAGCCTCAAAAGGTGACATCTCTATACTGGCTTGGTAGCTGTTGTTGTAAGCAAACTCTACCAAGTGAAGGTGGTCCTCCCAAGATCCCCCGAAGTCCAAGACACAAGTGCGCAGCATATCCTCGAGGGTCTGAATCGTCCTCTCCGACTGCCCGTCTGTCTGGGGGTGATATGCTGTACTGAACTTGAGCGATGTGCCCAAGCTAAGCTGCAAACTCCGCCAGAAGTGGGAAGTGAATCGGCTGTCCCGATCCGAGACTATACTCACTGGCACCCCGTGTAATCGGACTATCTGCCGCACGTACATCTCGGCCAACCTCTCCGTCGACAAACCCACTTTGAAAGGCAAAAAGTGGGCCGATTTGGTCAATCGATCAACAATGACCCAAATCGCATCCTTCCCTCCTGGAGAGCGCGGAAGCCCAGATACAAAGTCCATAGTGATATGCTCCCACTTCCACTCAGGAATGGGGAGTGGCTGGAGCAATCCACCGGGTCTCTGCCTCCCGGCCTTCACCTGCTGGCACACCAAACATCTCGACACGAACTGAGCCACCTCACGTTTCATGCCATACCACCAAACATGCTGTCTCAAGTCTCTATACATCTTGTTGGCTCCGGGATGCATAGAGTACTGAGAACGGTGCGCCTCCTGAAGAACCTCCTCCCGAAGTCCTCCGCTCGGCACGCACAATCTGGTACCATGCCTCAACGACCCATCCCCTGCTAAAGAGAACTCCTCCAACAGTCCCATCTGGACCTGCTCCCTGATGACTCTCAGAGCCTCATCCTCAAACTGAGCTGCCCTGACTCTGTCCATCAGCTCCGACTGCACCTGCAGGCCCCACATCTGCGCCTCGAACCCAGGAACTATCACCTCTATGCCCAAGCTCTCCAGATCTGCCAAAAGGTGACGATCCATCGTCAAACACATAGCCACGGGATACCTGCTCAAAGCATCCGCGACCACGTTGGCCTTTCCCTGATGGTACTGCAAGGATATATCAAAATCCTTCATCAGCTCTAACCATCGCCTCTGCCTCATATTCAGCTCCTTCTGGGTAAACACGTACTTCAAACTCTTGTGATCTGTATAGATCTCAACTCGCTCTACGTACAGATAGTGTTTCCACAGCTTCAAAGCAAAGATGACCGCTGCCAGCTCCAGATCGTGGGTAGGGTAATTCCTCTCATGAGGACGTAACTGCCTAGATGCATAGGCAATTACCTTCCCGTGCTGCTGAAGCACACAACCCAAACCCCGTCCTGAAGCATCACTATAGATCGTATAACCACCAGATCCAGATGGCAGCATCAAGATAGGAGCTGTAGTCAACCTCGCCTTCAGCTCCTCGAAGGCGGCCTGGCACTCATCGGACCAAACAAACTCCTCGTCCTTCCTGGTAAGGCGGGTCATCGGCTGGGCAATCCTGGAAAAGTCCTGCACGAACCTCCGGTAGTAACCTGCCAGACCCAGAAAACTCCGAACCTCTGCTACTGAGCTCGGCGTCGACCAGGACTCCACTGCAGAAATCTTCTTCGGATCCACTGAAATCCCCTCGCCAGAGACAACATGGCCTAGGAACTCCACGCGATCCAAGAAGAACTCGCACTTTGACAGCTTCCCATACAGCTGCTCCCTCCTGAGAGTGTCCAACACAATCCTCAGGTGCTCCTCGTGCTCCTCTGGTGTCTTCGAGTAGATGAGAATGTCATCAATGAAGACCACCACGAACTTGTCAAGGTACTGGTGAAATACCTTGTTCATCAAGTTCATGAATACCGCCGGGGCGTTGGTCAACCCAAACGGCATGACGGTATACTCATACTGGACATAGCGGGTCCGAAAGGCAGTCTTCGGAATGTCATCCCGCTTCACCTTCAGCTGATGGTACCCGGTACGCAAGTCGATCTTCGAGAACACCCTCGCGCCGCTCAACTGGTCGAACAAGTCATCAATCCTCGGCAAAGGATACTTGTTCTTGATGGTAAGGTTGTTGAGCGCCCTGTAATCAATACACAGACGTACCGTACCATCCTTCTTGGGGAAGAAAAGAACTGGCGCGCCCCAAGGTGAAGAACTAGATCGAATAAAGCCCTTGTCCTCCAGCTCGTCGACCTGCTTCTTCAGCTCCGCTAACTCACTGTTGTTGATTCTATAGACGTGCTGGGAGATAGGCTCAGCACCCGGCACTAGATCTATAGAAAACTCAACATCACGATCTGGCGGCATCCCGGGCAGCTCCTCGGGAAAAACATCTAAGAACTCAGCAATGAGTGGATGTGGCAACACTGGCTCCGCCAACAACGCTCCGCAGAAACCATCTCCCTGCTCCACAGCACCCCTGGTGAACTCATACTCCGGCTCTCCCGGCGGCCTAAACAGAATCCTGCCCCCTCTGCAGTCGATGCTAGCGTGGTGCGTGCTCAACCAATCCATACCGAGTACCACATCGTAACTCGAAAGTGGCATTACGAGCAGACACGCACTCAGCTCCCGGCCTCTCAAAGAAACTCTCCGTCCCTTGCAAACATTATTAACTAGGATGATGCCATTCCCAGTCATAATCTTGCAAGTTCTACCCAGATATTCAGCAATAATATTGTGCCTAAGAGCAAAAGAAACAGACACAAAACTGTGCGTAGCACCAGAATCAAATAAGGCCAAAGCTGGAAAAGAATCGAGCAGAATAGAACCTGCGACAACATCCGCAATAGGCTCCACCTCCTCGGCTGCAAGAGTAAAGGCTCTACCCTGACCACCCCTCTGCTGGCGGTGCTGAACGAACTGCTGCTGCTGAGTCGGAAGCGGACCTCTCTGCTGAACTACCGGCACACTAGCTGGTGCCCTCTGAACGGGTGCCCTCTGAGCAGCTCCAGTAACACGGGGGTTCTTGGGACACTCCCGCATCTGATGCCCAGCGGCACCACAAAAGAGACATAGCCCCAGTCTCCTCCTACAGAACTCGAAGAGATGACCGGGCTTCTTGCAGAAGTTGCACGGTGGATCATCCTGCCCCGGACGCTGCTGACTCCTCTGGACAGACGCTCTGGCCTGCCCCTGCTGCTGGTGATGCTGGAACGACTGATGCTGAAGCTGAGGGCGCTTAGCAGGCCCTGCACTGCTACTGGCCCCAGAAAACACATCTCTATCCCTCTTCGGCTTCAAGCCCAACTCCCTCTCTACCTTCCGAGCCTCTGCGTAAACCTCCGCATATGTCGCGTAGAAAGAAGGGATCTGGATCTTGATATCCCATGCCAATCCCTCCCTGAAGCGCTCCGCTCGGATCACCGGGTCACTCACCATGTACTCGGCATATCGGCCCAGCCGGCCGAACTCCGCCGCATACTCCTCTACGGTCATGCTGCCCTGCTGCAGGTTCTGGAACTGCCGCACCAGGCCAATCTTGTCCGTAGGGGAAAAGAACTTCTCTCTGAACAGGGTCCTGAACTCCGCCCAAGTATGGCCCTCTCCTGCAAGAGCCGGCTCATTCCGGAACCATGTCCGGGCAATATCTAACAACTGCAACCCAACCGCCTCGACCCTCAGGTCGGCTGCAAGACGGCAAGCCCCCATCTGGCGCTCGATATCCTCGAGCCAACCATCAGCATAGATAATGCCCTCAGTCCCCTTGAAATCCCTCGGACCAAGCTTCTTGAAAGCATGGATATCCCCGATCTTCGGCTGCTGCTGCTGCTGAACCTCCCTCTGTGGAGCCTGACGCTCCACTGCCGCCATAGCCAATCTGTGCGCATCCTCCATGCCCTGGCGTATGACCTCTGTCTGCCTCAACTGAGCCTCGTGCTGAGCCCGCTGGGACTCAAGCACCTGGTGGAAGAACGCTAGCATCTGCCCCATGTCTGTGGGCAGAGGAGGCAATGGAGGAATAGCTCCCATCATCACCGGAGGAGTCCCCTGCTGAGGAGGAAGAATACCCTCGGCAGCTCCCACTGTGGCCCCTGGCGCTACGGGAAGAGCACCCGTAATGGCCCTAGGGACGGTCATAGAGGTAGCTGGAGGGGTACCCCCGAGAGCCCCAACAGAAGTCCCATCAGCCGGGGAAGTAACCGGAGCCTGTCCGCCAGAGGTGACAGACCTCTCCTCTCCCCGTGCTCCTCGCCAGGAGAATGAGTCATCAATATCCTGGAGACAAATTGGGAAGAAGATATCAATATGGCACATGAAGGCAATATTAAAGGAGGACAGCTAGAAAGCAGTGAATCAATATCAAAGACGGTAAGCAAGATAAGCAAGGAAAGATCCTACTGTGATTGAGCACTCCTAGCCTACTATTCTTATGGGTAACACAGGCTCGTAGTCAACACTCTAAGACGAGTGCCGCTACGACATCGCACTAATTGCGACTTCAGGACCTGCGTGGGCCACCACTAAAACGTGTCACGACCCGCACCCGCTAAAAGGGCACGTGACGCGACAACGCCCAGCCCTCACCGGAAAAAAAAACGGCGTGGAACGCTGTGTATTTTCTAGTCTGACAACAGTTTATATATATAACAAAACCTGTCGAGAATATAGTCAACTCCGAACGGAGGACAAGCAATGAATATATATAATGCTCAATCACAACTCTAAGACGAAAAGTAAAGACTGAAAGATAAAGACAACAAGACAATAATATATAACCTGTCAAGTCCAGATACAAATAATATACAAGTCCAGTCTCTAAATACAGTCCAATATAATACAGTCTCATAAAGTAGTACAGTCTCAAAAGTAACTGGGAACAAAGTCCAGTACAAAGACCTACTCTAAACTATACAAGTGGTATGGTCTCGTCAGGCGGAGCTACGCCCTGCGGGACCAAGTCTAGGCCCACTACGTCGTCCGGACCGTAGTAGGTACTGCAATCTCCCTCGTCGAAATCTGTAATATTTTATCAACAGTCCAGTCAGGATGGAACGAGTACATATATCTCATAACCGATCTCAAGATAGAATAAAAGCTATAAGACTGTAAATAGAGCATATACAATGAATCATGGAGTGTACATGTATGTATCATGGCATGGTAAGCTGTAAAGCTAGAGCTAGAACAAGAAATAGAACGGAATTATGGCATGTACACAATCAAGGTAAGCTATATATCCAATGTGTGTGAGTAGTAGTTTCAGCTTGTGATCGGCTTGGGTACCTGTCAAGAATCGGCCTGGCAAGTCATATGTGCGGTATATGACTCACACTGTTCGGGAATGCGGGATGGATCTGATCACAGGCCTACGCTACTACTCCCCCTACCCCAACTGGTAGAATGGATCCAAACAGGACACGTCACTGCACGGGATTCTAATGAGAAGGTAGCTAGCCTTCTCTAGAATCAGTGACCATATATCGAGCAAGAGCTACAAGGGTGCTTGCACAATATATCCCAACCTAAGAAGGAGAAAACATCTCTCGTCGGGATCCAAGAATACCAATCCGTGAGAACCATGTGTCGGGAATAAGCATATCAACACTAAGTACATGAATCATAACAGTTATCATAAATTGGGAATAAGTATCAGAGAATGTACTCGCCTGTAAGATGATAAAATACGTCGATTGGAGCAACTGCAGTGTCTCGAGGACCTATAGAGAACAAGACGTATCAATACTAAGTTTTAGGAAGTAAAGTTAAATCAAAATAAACCCTATTTAATCATTCTAGGTCAAGACATGTCTAGTCGGGTCAATCTTGGTCATGGGAGAACATTAGAAGTTAAACCGGATCAATCTAGGTCGAAAACTGGCTTACCGTTGACTTTTGGTCAACGGGTCAATTCTGGTCAACCCTAGGTCAACTCTAGGTCAACCCTAGGTCACTAGTGACTAATAGTTGACTTTTAGTCAACTATCCAAGTTAGATAGAATTTGGAACTAATTTGGGTAAAGTGTTGACCCATAGTTGACTTTTAGTCCAAAAAGTCAATCGTGGTCAACCGGGTCCAAGACTAGGTTTAGACAGCTAATCCTACTCATTACCAACCTATACAACCCATATCCAAGTCCATTTTGGACTTGGAAACTCGAATCTTGGCCGTGGGCCAAATCTCTATTTTACCCTTTGTAAGGGTAAAATTCTACCCTCGGCGATAATCTAGATAGCCTACCTACGCTAGTCATTTTGACCCGATCTCCCTAGGGTAGTAGGGTACTATCCTATAGGTTCGTTATCTACCAAAATACCTAAATAAAGTGGACGTCCAGTCCACGATACGGCCCGTTGCACATATCTCGAAGATTTCGAGATACGCACTGACACGGCGCGATACCGGCGCCCTATGACTCCGATTCCCACCCGGGAGCTTACCCGCAAATCTAAATCACGTATTATAGGCCTATGTCAAGTTTCGTCGCGATCCGACGCTCCGGGCTCAATTTCGCCCTCTAACTCGATTTCTAACAAAACCTTCTCTATTTGCCCTCGTTCTAATTTCCTTCTTCGATTCTCGATTCTAGTTCTTCCTCCTCTCTACTTCTCTAATCTTCTTCTTCTTCTCTAATTCCTCTTCTTATCCCTCCTTCCTATTCTTCTTCAATTCCCTTGTTTCTCTAATTTTTCCTCTTCTCTAATTCTAGATCCTAACTTCCTTCTTTCTATTTCTAAACTCCTTTCCTTCCTCTACTTCTAATTTCCTTATCTAATCTTCTCTATATAAACATATATATATATATATATATATATATATATATATATATCTATATATATACACTTACATATATACTAAAAAGGGGGGTTTATAGTGTGTATACAGGGGGTCAAGGGGGGGGGGGGGGTTTCCTGGACTGCTAGCTGCTGCTGCTGCCTGCAATTGCAGGCTGCTGCACTAAGCTGCTGCTGCTGCTGCTGCATTAGGCTGCTGCTGCTGCAGTCCTGCAGCTGCTGCTGCTGCATGCTGCCTGCTGCTGCTGCGCATGCTTCTGCAGCTGCTGCTGCTGGCACTACTTCTCTCCCTCTCCTCCCTCTATGTATATACATATATACTATCCTATATATATATATCTATCTATATATATATATATATCTATATATATATATATATACATCTATCTACAATTTCCTATAGGTAATTAGATATCTATATATATATATATATATTATATATATATATATATATATATATATATATATATATATATATATATATATATCCATCCCTCTACCTATATATATATAACACACACACACGACCACATATTCATATAAACACACACACACATATAAATACATATATATACACACAACCATATATATATATATATATATATATATATATATATATATATATATATATATAAACTCATATACTTATATATATACATATAACCACATACACACACACACACATGACAACTCCACCACTACTCTCACTCATACACCACCTCCACCATTCTCTCACTTCCACCACTCTCTACACACACACACACACACACAAATACATATTATACATACATACATACATATATACACATATATATTTACACATATATATATATATATATATATATATATATATATATATATATATATATACCATTTAATATAAAACTCCTAATTAATCCCTTAACCTAGATTTTAGGGAACCTAATAAAATCTAGGGGCAAAGTGTAGAGAATCTCATCCTCTCTAATTAATGTAAATGACAAAATGAAAAGGGGAATTAAATGAAGGAGTTATGGACAAACCTAATTTGTTCTTGAAGAGGGAGAGCTTGGAAGAAGAAATTTTTGAAAGAGAGAGAGAGCTAACTTAATGGAGAAGACAAAGGGGGGGGGGGGGGGGGGGGGGGGGGGAGGACTTACATGGCCGGCCACCTCTCCCATGGGCTATTGGGTTGGGATCCAATAGCCCACAACCCATTAAGCTTGGTTTGGTTCAATTTGGAATCGGGTTGGTTCGGTTTGATTTGGTTCGATTCTAAACGACTAATTAAGTCTCTAAAATGACTAATTAAGTCATGGAAATAGGGTTAAAGATTTCTAGCCTAATTATGATGGCATGTGGGCCAAACACAGCTAGTTTGTGGGTCCCACTAAGGTCCAGGCTACCCGGGTCTCCAATTTGGGTCCGAATTGGATGAAATCCAAACGACTCAAATAAATTCCTAAAAATCATCTAAAATCACATAAAATTCCTAAAATATTATAAAACTTAAAAATGACGAAAATACCCCTAATTTGAAAACTGGGGGTGACAAATATGACTTGACTAGACCCCGAATATGTGTAGGCTCACCTGAGTCCGATCAACCCATGCTAGGCTTGGACTCAGAGTGGTCGTTTGCACAAAGTAGGTAAATCGTAAATAAATGCGTAATTTAAATACATGGAATTTAAATTGCAGAAATTGAAAGCGTACATATTACAGTATAGGCACTGTATTTATAAATACGTATACAGTATAGGCACTGTATTTATATTGACATAAATTTAAATGACATAATTAAATACATATTACAGTATAGGCATTGTATTTATATTGACATAAAAATAATATAAATGACTTGAATTTAAATGACATAATTTAAATACATATTACAGTATAGGCACTGTATTTATATTGACATAAAAATAATATAAATGACTTGAATTTAAATGACATAATTTAAATGACTGAATTGAAATATATAATAAATATATGAGGTGTTTATCAAAAACACAAATAAAACCAATATTCATTAAATATATAACCATATAGATAATATATATATATATATATATATATATATATATATATATATATATATATATATATATATATATATATATATATATATATATATATATATATATATATACATATACCATATATATATACATATACCATATATATATATACATATACCATATATATATATATATATATATATACATATACCATATATATATATACATATACCATAAAAAAAATATATACCATATATATATATATATATATAAATATTAATTAACAAAATATAATTTCCACAAAATTACTATTCAGAAAAATACCAAAAGAACAGTATAATACAGTGTACATTTATATATACAATATATATATATATATATATATATATATATATATATATATATATATATATATAATACTATAATCACCCAAAAAAAACAAACAGTACACAAATGAGAGGTTCGAACCCATGCTCCCAGGACAGGGAGCTCTCAACTAAGCTCGGCTGACCAACAGACCCAACTCGGGTTCTGTTAGGAGAGAGGGTTTCTTTGTTTTTATAAAGTAAGTAATATATATAACAAAAAACCCAAACTAAATCCACACAAAATAACCGAACATATGGGAAGGGGGCGCTCGAACCCAGCACCCAAGCAAGGGAGCACGGTTTTACACTGCAGCCGCTAGCCAGTAAGCCCACAGTGGCTCGCTGTTTAGAAAAGGGATTGGTTAAAGTTATTTAAACCTAAGGGGTAGTCATCCCCTTCGTGTCCTGAGTGCGTGGACACTCGGAACTGTGTCCTGTTCTCGTGTCGGCTTAAATTGACACAAAGACTTGTGTCGAAACATACCAGCGTGTTCGCCAAGGTGTTCTCGACACGATGGTGTCAACCACGTGTCACCAAGACACAAATTCGCGACTGGGCTTGGACTCAAGCTCAGCTGGGCTTGGTAGTCCAGTTCAATACAAGGAAGTGTAGAAGAAGCAGTGCAGTAGCTGGCAGAAATTAGTAGTATCAGAGGTTCAGCAGTAACAGAGGTTCACTAGAGATTCACTACATTCCCACTCTCCAGTACCAGTTAGCTTGATCAACAATTTAGACAGTTAAGCCAGCTCAGCAGAGTAGTTAGAGTATCAGCTAGACTATAAATAGAGGGAATAGGAGGAGAGAGAAGCATGTGAAGAATATTTGATTAGTTTTTCATTTATGTATGGAATCTATGATAGTTTGCAATATAGTTCTAATTCTCTGCCAGTTTACGCAGTAATAATATATTCCTGACTCCAAATACAATCTTAGCAATATTCTTCTAGGATAGTGTTATACCTATATACATGTGTACATATAATCCAATATATGTATTCTCTAGGAATACAGAAACAACCAATTGATGACTATATTTGATAATAATAATAATAATAACAAAATACAATAAACAAATACCAGAGAGTGACACAATATACTCCCATGGTACTGGGACCATAATAAATCGTGCAAGTACTCTAAAACGTCATACAAATATTTATAATACTTATATTATACGTAATACAATTAAGAAAGTATTTGTAAAATCCAAGAAATAAACTAACATATAAAATGATGCATATGCTTAAAATGCGTCTACATGGACGTCTTTGGATGCACTACATCACTACATGGGCTTGCACTTGGTTTGGGTCCAGTCCGAAAATAAACTAACATATAAAATTATAATTAACGATTAGTAATTAATAATTAACAATTAATAATTTTTAATAATTAACGATTAATAATTTTTAAATAAATAACGATTATTATAATTATACAATTAATGATTAATAATTAACGATTAGTTAATTTTTAAATAAATATTAGTTAGTTTTTAATTAACTATAAATTAAATATTTTAAAAATAATAATTATAAATTAATATAATAATGATTAGTAAATTATTAATTAAATTATCATAAAATATGATTCTGATCGTGATTAAAATATTATTAATTAAGATTATAATAAAATAGTTATTAAAAATCTCGTTTGGCTACTCGTCATTGCTTTTTCAGCTTTGCAAATTGGATTGGTTTATGGAAGAGAGTAGTTTAATTGCTTATATATTTTAGATTCCATCGGCAGTATTGTGTACATAAATGACTTTAGAATTGATTCAATCTCTTTCTTTGTTGTAGATCATGTGAAGATTAGAAAGCTTGGGGATAGAGGCATCAGCTACGGAAGATTAATGCGACCACCTTCTCCACTGCGAAACACAAACCATAGCCCGCGCCTCCTCCTCCGGGAACAATATCTTAATCTTCTTCATCCTCAATATGACAATAATTCATGTGTCGCAAATTGCTATATATTTCTGTGACAAAAGGTGATTATGAAAAAATAAAAGTTTGAAACTGTACGTGTTTGAGTTATAAATACTATATAAGAAAGTGTGAATGTATGTATACTGGAAGAAGAAGAATGAATGAATGAATAGTAATGTGTATGTGTAATAGCATATGGTTGGTTATTCCAACTTACTTGTGGAAAGACTTTGAAGAATAATGTTATGTGTAAATATGTGATTGGCTCGGAAGAGTACTTCAAGTGAAGATTTTTTCTTCTCACAATTCCATCAACTCCTTTGGCTCTCTCCTTTTGCACAGGTCCTGGAGCTCCCAAAAATTTGCATGGCCCATATACATTAAATAGTTTTTTTGGAAATTAGTAAAAAATTATTCTTTTTTTTTTTCGTTACAAAAATTTGAAAATTAACAAAACCTAAAAGTATACTTGTGGTCGGTAATAGGAGAGCAACCTGTGATTTTTTTTATTTTTAAAATTTCTTTTGAAGTCGATATATATTCAGGGGCGGCCCGAGGGAGGGGCAGACAAGGCTTGGATCCGGGACCCAAAGTCTAAGGGGCCCCGAAAATTTTCAAAAGTTAGCATAATATAATAATATATATGCCTTTTCAACTTTGCTTAATTTTTGAACAAAAGAGGACGAGAAGGTGAGACAGAGGTATCAATATGAATCTGATATTTCATTATTTCAGCAACACTTTCATTTAAAATGTTAGTTAAGGCTACATCTCATAATGTCTCAGAACTTCTGTCGTTTAATCATATGACACCTATCGTCTGAGGGTGCTTTATCAATTTTATATCATAGATGTGAGAATCATGTTTTTTCTATCAATTACAGATGCACGTTGCACATAAGAGTGACAACTTTCATGATTTAATTTTGTATGGGTTCATAACTTAGTTGGATGCTACTTTTTTTGTTGTGGCTAATTTATGCTTTCCTCTGTTTGAAAACCAAAGTTATACTACACCAGTTGTCTTAGGAAGATTCAACCGGTTGCATTTGCATTCTCATGTACTAGAGGAAATCAATGTAGTGTATGTACGAATAGGTTCAAGTCTATGCTTTAATGGAAGCAAGGTCAGCAATGTTATGAGGGCATATTTACATCAGGATGAGTAGAGCATTCAGATTGATAATTCCGTCTAAAAGAGATTATTTTCTTATGACTTGTTATTGATCCTCCTAATTTTAATACTTGTTTGTCTTTGACTTGTTATTAATCCATCAAATTTCTTATGTTTAGATATAATTTCTAATGCAAGTTTCATATGTACATTCTACAGTTTATTAGAAGTTCATTAGATTATTGGAAGTTAATAGGTTTCTTGTGTCTAGGAATTTTTATTGATTTTGTCGAACATTTTGATGATATTATGTTTAAACGTGGTCAAGACGCTTGTACTTAAAGTTGCTAGAGTACTCTTTCCTCGAGAGAAGCGAGGGTTTAACGAGACCATAAATGTAAGACATGTTCATCATGATAATGAGATATTAAAACTTTCCAAAAAAAAAATGATACTTTAATTTTAATATATCTTTTGAACAAGGGGCATCATTTTGGATTTTGTCATGGGCATTAAAATGTTTTGGTGATTGAAGTAACCTAATGCGCAAGAGGACATGCATAGTAGACAATAAACGAAGAATAAAACACCAATAAAGAAATCCTTATTGATCTTTCCCCAATTTGAGTTTCTTCTTGTTCTTTACTGCCAGTTAACTTGAGATTAATGGTAGGGAGGCTAGGTCATCTCCAAATTCTGCCCATTGGGAAGGGTACCTAATAGTCAGGGCCTTGATATCACTCTTCCTCGTGTTGGTAAGATGGTCTCTAGACTCTTCTAATACCTACTCTCCTTCGCTCGCTTCTTCAAACCTATCTTTGAACAACATAGAAGACAATAAACGGAGAATAAAAGTGTTTACTTTGAGGCAGAGCAATAAAAGAATTTGGGATACAAAAATTCTTGGAAAAACAAAGTATTATGTCCCGACTGTTTATAAAGAAAACTCTAGTGAATCCATTTGGTCCCGTGGCACTATGTTGATCTAGGTCCTATACTGTTATACAGTTCTCGCTCAAACGGTCCAACTGATTGAACCGACAAAGATCACACCAACGATTCACGGTCCAACTGATGAGTGCACTTTTGTTCACCCGCCAAAACAAGGTGGGATGTTCACCCTCCAGTGGAAAAATAACACATGGCATTTTCATCCCACACAAACTACTTTGCATGTGGTTTTATTCACCCACCAAATAATTTTTGTGCCGCGTGTCATTTTTTTTTACTGGGGGAGGGTGAACATCCCACCTAGTTTTGGTGGGTGAACAAAAATGGACTCCCAATTGTGATCGACCTTTCTCTAGAGGTTGATGTACGCCTAAAAAAATGGACCTATTAATATCTTTTCAACTAACGTATAATACGGGAGAGAAAATATAACACGGAGAGAGAGAGGTCTCCATTTTTGACGTCAAGAATCTTCTGACTCTTCATTTTGTAGAAGCTTTATATAACATTTCATTGAAACGTAGAGGAGGAGAAGAAAAAAAAAAAAAAGGAGGAATACAAAGATAGCAGTGGAGTAGAGAGACAAACATATATATGGCTTCCAAATCCTTCTCGTTTGTCCTTTTTTGGCTTCTCGTCATTGGTTTTTATGCTTTGCAAATTGGATTGGTTTGGGGAGGTGAGTTTATTTATTTAGATTCAATCGGCAGTATGAAGTCTGAATTAATTCAGTTTCCTCTGTTGTAGATCATGTGAAGATGAGAAAGCTTGGGTTTAGAGGACGTTATCGTGCAGGACGGCCACCTTTTCCACCGGGAAACCCACACCCAGGACATGGTCTCGTACCTAAAAGCAATATCCATGGACATGGACGATGAATATATATTGTAAAATTTTGATTATGAAAAAATAAAAAAGTTTGAACCGTACGTGTTTGACTTGTAAGTACGTACTATATAAGAATGTGTGAATGTGTACTGAAGAAGAAGAATGAAAGAATAGTAATGTGTATGTGTAATAGCTTATATATGGTTGGTTATTCCAACTTATTTATACACATGAATGTTCCACACCATCTGTCTCGAACCAATTAGAGCCGTCCAAACCAGCGTCGTAACCTTGGGTTCTGATACCACTTGTTGGAAACGCAGTGTAATTCGAACCGAAGTTTGTCCATGAGGTGCGATATTGAATTGAGCACATATGTCTTAAAAGAGAATTCTCATTTAAGGTTTGAACCAATTCCAATTATCTACACCTCATAAGGCGCGGTATTGAATTGGGACTAAATTACCAACATCATTGTCACCCTATTTTGAGGGCTCAACAGAAAACGAAATACAATTCAACACACTTTAGGTTCTATAATTGCCAAAAAAAAGGAAAAAAAAAGAAACCTTATGCATTCTGCAGATGGACTTTAATCTTCGAAGAGCCGAAGGACTGGGAGCAGGGGGGCTCGAGGCCGGTGGCGATCCCGAATAGGACGGAGTAGCCGGGTGATGTTGGTGAACCAGGGCGCCGCCGACGAGCTCCAGGGGGTGGGTAGGAGGAGCGGCGAACACAGGAGGAGCGGAGGAGTAGGTGAAGGAATTTTTTTTCTTCTTTTCGTTTCTCTGATCTCTCTCTCTCTCCTGTTTAGTTTATACGCTGATTCTTCTTTCTCTCTCTCTCTCATGTTTAGTTTATACACTGATTCTTTTTTTGGTTAGTATTATTTTTGGTTAGTCCCTTATTCTAATTTTAGGAGAGAGATTTAATTTAATCTTAGCCGTTTATTAAATCTAATCCAACGACTAAGATGCGGATGATAAGGGGGTGGACAAAATAGGGGGTGAAGCCGATCCCACCTCTATATAAAAATATATATATATATATATATATATATATATATATATATATATATATATATATATATATATAGAGGATGAGGGAGGTGAGGTGCCACCCTATGGAGGGTGTCTACTTGTCTCCCCCCACATGCTATCATCATGCACCCATGTGCTTGATGATAGCATAGGGGGGTGACAAGTAGACACCCTCCCGTGAGGTGGCACCCTACCTCCCTTATTCTCTATATATAGAGGATGAGGGAGGTGAGGTGCCACCCTATGGAGGGTGTCTACTTGTCACCCCCCACATGCTATCATCATGCACCCATGTGCTTGATGATAGCATGGGGGGGTGACAAGTAGACACCCTCCCGTGAGGTGGCACCCTACCTCCCTTATTCTCTATATATATATGAGGAAGGATAGGCATTTCCGCACTTTTTGCATCCCCAAACATCCCTCCTACTCACACTGTTGGATGGTGCTTTAAATCATATATATATATATATATATATAGAACTAATACGTAACATGATCCTATTTTAACATAAAATAATTGTGGTGTAGTGGTTAGTGTGTTAAACTTGTACACTAGAGGTACTAGGTTCAATTCTTGGTTGTAACATTTTTAAATTTTACTTGTATTTTAATTTCTTTTATTATATATGGATTCCATTTTGAAAATTTGTCTAGGTCTTCCATGAACTCAGGGCCGGCTCAGCCTTAACTTCCTAATATAATACTCCA
Organism: Iris pallida; assembly: GCA_029216955.1. Classification (NCBI taxonomy): domain Eukaryota; kingdom Viridiplantae; phylum Streptophyta; class Magnoliopsida; order Asparagales; family Iridaceae; genus Iris; species Iris pallida. Next base: position 17,385,522 of record JANAVB010000197.1, on the reverse strand, counting down.
TAAATTTACACGACTCCTGACGTTTCCTTCGAATTGGTGACCATTCAAACCGTCGGTTCAAACAGTACTTCTTCAACACATTGATAACGTTACTGTGCAAACGGTTCAATTGATCGAACGGACAAAGGTCACAATAAGGATTCATGGTCCAACAGGTCGAAATCGGGACCTTTCTCTCCCGTGTTATACTCTCTCCCAAGTTGGTGGTGTTGATGTAAACCACAAAAAAAAAAGGACCCATTGAAACCTTTTCAACTAACGTATAACACGGGAGAGAAATGTCTCAATTTTTGACTCAAAGGGTCTTTTAAACTCTTTATTCCATCCAAGCTTTATATAACATTTCATTCAAACTTAGGGAGCGTTTGGTATGCGGAATACTATATAGTCGAAAATTCTGTATTCCCATGAATCAAATTCCAAATAATTAAATTTTCTAGAAAATTACATTCCCATGTTTGGTGACTATATAAATATTTCCGGAAAAAAAAAAATAAAAATGATAAAAAAAAAACTATTAAAAAGACAAAATGACAAAAAATAACAAAAACAACAAAAAAAAAGGACAAAAAACCGGTAAAAACGACAAAAAATTGACAAAAACTACTAAAAACGGCAAAAAAAACGACAAAAGACAACAAAAAAATGACAAAAATCGGTAAAAAGACAAAAAAGTGACGAAAAATGACAAAAACAAAAAAAAAGGACAAAAAATGACAAAAAAGACAAAAAATACTAAAAAGAGACCAAACCAACAAAAATGACTAAAAACGACAAAATATAGAAAAGTTTAGGAAGCTACAAAAATAGTTAATAAAGCTAAATCTAAGGCCTATGATTATTTATATAAAGTTGCAATGGAGGAAGTTGAACAGAGTTAGTGAAGTTACGGAGAGGTAGAGGAGCTATTTTCACATGCTATTTAATGAGTACAACATAGAAAAGCTTAGTTTAGAATTAGAGTTAGTTCGGGATGAGTCATATTGTTATAGAAAAACTTAGTTTAGAATTAGAGTTAGCTCAGGATTAGTCATATTGTTATTGTCCTAAAATTTAAAATTTTAAAGATAAATCGGTAAAAAAACGACAAAAAAGTGACAAAAAGAAACGAAAAAATGACGAAAACGGTAAAAAAAAGGACAAAAAAAATGACAAAAAGCAACAAAAACGAAAAAAAAATACTAAAAACAACAAAAAGAGAACAAACCGACAAAAACTACTAAAACGACAAAACTACTAAAATCGAAAAAAAAAATAACAAAAGACAACAAAAAAAAGGACAAAAACTGGAAAAAAAAACGACAAAAAAGACAAAAAAAGGACAAAAAGAGACGAAAAAACGAAAAAAATAACAAAAAACGAAAAAAAAGGGACAAAAAATGACAAAAACGACATAAAAATGACAAAAAACTAATAAAACGACAAAATCGGTAAAAAGCGACAAAAAAAAAGAAAAAACGACAAAAAACAACAAAATACGATAAAAATGGACAAAAAACGAAAAAAAAGAGACAAAACGACAAAAAATGACAAAAAGAAAAAAAAAGACGGAAAAACACAAAAAACTACTAAAAACAACAAATAACGACAAAAACGACAAAAAGTGACAAAAAAGAGAAGAAACGACAAAAATAACAAAAAACGATAAAATACGACAAAAAAGACTAAGAAATGACAAAAAACGACAAAAATAACAAAAATCGATAAAAACGACAAAAAAGATCAAAAAGCGACAAAAACAACAAAAACGACAAAAAAAAAGAAAAAACGGTCAAAAATGATCAAAAAAGTAGAAAAAAGTTTAAACAATTTTTTTTGTCCGGGAAAAAAAAAAAAATCCCACCTATTCTTAAGGGATAGGATTCCCATGTTTTATGGGTAAACTATTTACCTGGGTATTTCTAATTTCCGGAAATAAATTTTTTATAACCCAAACAAACATGGTAATAGATTTCCACCCTAAATTTTTTCGGGAATAAAAAAAAAAATGCCGCGTACCAAACACTACCTTAGAGAGAAGAACGAAGAATACAAAGATATATGGCTTCCAAACCCTTCTTCTCGCGTGTCCTTGTTTGGCTTCTCGTCATTGCTTTTTATGCTTTGCAAATTGGATTGGTTTGTGGAGGTGAGTTTATTTATACTAGTCACGTTACATACATAAAAGAAGAAGATTTTTTTTTGAATTTATGTTTAGTTAGAAAATATCATGTAAGTTAGTTTAATATGATTTAAATATTCAATATACTTTAATTAAAATTTATTATAAATATACTTATAGAACGTATATTTTTAGTTAAATAACACCATGTAGTTAGTTTAATATTATTTGAAAGGTGAATATATTTTAGAAATTTGGATATATGTTTAAATTAGTTAATATCATATAATTAGAATGACTTTATGATTTATTTATTTTTTCTGTTATTTATGCGATATTATATACGGCAGTTGTTAGAGGATTTAAAATTTTCTTTCTTAATTACTTGAGAATATATACATACGATTTTTGAAACGTTTTCAATAGTAGTAGAGATTTCTCTGCCTGAGTGACCCTTGTGGTCAGCGGAAAGAGGCATAAATTCTCTGACTGGATGGCGGAAGATCAGTGGAACGAGCCTCGGGAGGATATTATTCCTTCCATTTATGTTGGAAGTTGGGGGCAGTTGAAAAAATTGTAGTAGAGATTTAGTTAGTATTTGTCGTATATGTAATTCATATATTGTGTCCCAAATCTCCGAAAACGGTTATAAATGGTTGTTGATATTTTAGATTCAGTCGGCGCAGTGTGTGTATGAAATATAAATTCTATACATAAATGACTTGAATTAATTCATTCTCTTTCTTTCTCTGTTGTAGATGTGAAGATGAGAAAGCTTGGGAATAGAGTCATCGGCAACGGACAACCTCCTTCTCCAGTGCGAAACCAACATAATAATGGAACAGTATCTTAATCTTCTTTGACAAATTATTATATTGAATGTGAACGTATATGACTTGTAAGTACTAAGAAAGTGTGAATGTATAATGAAGAAGAACAACGAATAGTAATTTGTATGTGCAATAGCATATGGTTGCTTATTCCAATTTATTTATGGAAATACTTTTAAGAATAATGTTATGTGCTTGATGAGTTAAACATGTGATTGGCCCGAAGAGTTCAATTTGACGATATTTTCTTCTAGAGTAATACTATTCGTACCTCCTTATGTGGCAGTTGACGTGACATGTTAAGTAATATTATGTGTCATCTGACATGGTCGATGACATGGCAAATTTTAACCCAAAAAGTTAATTATCCAATTTTGTCCATGTTAATTTAATGTTAATATTAAATCATATTAATGTTAATTTAATATTAATATTAATATTAATATTAATATTAATATTAATATTAATTAATGTTAATATTAACGTTAATGTTGATTTTAATGTTAATGTTAATGTTAATGTTAATATTAATATTAATATTAATATTATTGTTAATGTTAGCGTTAATATTAATTTTAATGTTAATGTTAACATTAATTTTAATGTTAATTTTATGTTAATGTTAATTTTAATTTTAAAATTTGCCACGTCAGCTGCCAAATCAACATGCCATGTCAGCTGCCACGTAAGGAGGGACGGTTTGGATGTACAATTTGGAGGGACAAATAGCATTATTCTTTCTTCTAATGCCTACTCTCCTTTGTTATCTTCTTCAAACCTATCTTTGAACAACTTTAGAAGAAAATAAACGAAGAATAAAAGTGTACTTCGAGGCAGTGCCGATCCTCAGAGGGAACATCTTGTGTGACCATACATGATCTGTCACATTCCGCTCCCAGAATATGATGAGCCAAGTACGTACGTAACATCATTTTCAGACTCCTTTTTTTTTTGAGAAAGGGGGGGGGTGGGGGGGGGGGGGGGGGGGGGGGGGGGGGGGGGGGGGTGGTTTCGGTGTGGGGTTTGGGTCTGGAAAAAAAAATTGGGAAAGGGAGAAGGATAGGACGTGCTGTTGAGTTTATGTATTGGTAGCGACGAAAATTTTCATCGTAGGATGTCGATACGAAGTTAATGAAATTTTGTACTCCTTAGCGGGGAAAACTTCTGTCACTAAATAATTTAAAATTTTACCGACAAACTAGAGACGAAATTGTGATGAACCATTTTGTTCATAAAAGTAAATTATTGATTCGTTGAAAATACGTAGCTAGTCCGTCGCTGAGCCAACGACGAACAATAGTTAGTCGCTACTTCAGTCTCTAAATTACCATATTTTTGTAGTGATAGCGACAGACATAGGGCTCCCCAAAAAAAATTCATGGGAATTATTAATATTTTGTTCGAATTTTTACTATACAAAAATTTAAAATTAGCAAAACTTACAAGTATACTTATGGTCAGTTATAGAGGAGCAACCTGTGATTGTTTGAATTTTTTTCTTCTGAAGTCAATATATATTGGCCCACATTTTGCTTGCAATTTATTCATCATCGTTTTTCTCAATTTATTTGTAATTTTATTTTGAGTACCATTTAACACTATACCTTATCAAAAAAAATTATTTTACATATGAAATTTATGTTTTGATGCAATTGAATTGAAATTTTACTTTTTAGAGGTCCTTTTTTCGTACATGGTCTCTAAAATTTTAGAACCAGTCCTACTTCGAGGATAAACTGATATATTGTGGAAATTGTTGTTCAATACTTTTAAAAAACCAAGTCAAAACAATATTTTGAAAGGTTCTACAACACCTATTCTTACTCCTCCATTTTTTGCCATAACCTAAGTTAAGCAATCACCTATTTTTGCCATTTAAATATTCATGCTTCCAACCTTACCTCCTCAACTAAATCTCTCTTCTTCTTCTCGGAAAAACCGAGTCAGCGCTTCGCCGAGCCTCGTGCCATGCGAGTGCCAACTACTTTCGTCGACCACCCTCGCCTCAAGTTTCTATCACATTCTCTGGACAAAACTAAGTTCATGTTGTTTCTCCCGGGGTTGTGTGCAGCGACGTTCGGGAAACCGGTAGCACGGGAGTTTTACTTCTAGCAGATTCTGAAACTGTTGGTGTTGTTGCTGTTGCTCTTGTTTCATTCAAAAATCAAGCTCCTCACAAATGTTTAGTCCTACATCGGCTGTGACAGAGACTTTGATCGAGCATATAATGCTTCACTCTTGTTTGCTTCATTGAAGACTTGTGTGGATAGCCCTATGGGCCACATTTGCGTGCCGCCGCTGTCGCTCCACCCGGTTCGGTTCGACGCACGTAACTAGAGCTGCAAACGAGCCAAGCTTTTGTAAGCTTGAGCTTGGCTTGACTAGGATTAATCGAGCTCGAGCTTGATAAGTTTTTTATTTAGAGCTTGAGCTTGGCTTGAGCTTGTTAATATTAAGCTTGAGCTTAGCTTGGTTTGAGCTTGAGCTTGGCTTGATAAGCAAGCTTGATTCAAGCTTGATAAACAAGCTCGATAAGCTCAAAATCAAGCTCGTTAAACTTGATTTCAAGCTCGCTCTTTCAAGCTTACTAAGCTCGATTTCAAGCTTAACAAGCTCGATTTCAAGCTAGTTAGGTTTGAATTCAAGTACATGTAATATTAACAATTTATTTACAAAAATTTAATTAAAAAAGTTCCTTAATGTCAATTATTAAGTACATATAAATATATAATGCACACAAATATATTGTTATAAAAACATATATAAAATTAAAATTTAACAAAGAACAAATAAGTTTCTAAACAAGCTCCTAAACGAGCTTCTAAACAAGCCAGCTCGCAAGCTCATAAACGAGCTAGCTCGCGAGCTCAAACGAGCCGAGTATTTCTAAGCTTGATCTTGGCTCGTTTATTAAACGAGCTAAAAAATGAAGCTTGAGCTCAACTTGTTTACTAAACGAACCGAGCTCAAACGAGCTTTTATCGAGCTGAGCTTCGAGCATCTTGTGAACGTCTTGGCTCATTTGCAGCCCTACACGTAACAGGTGCGGGTACGCTTCCACATCTGCGGTCGTCGAATGCTGATTTGATACCTTTCTCCGGGTTCGGGTTAAAATCCTAAAAACTTTTGCTATTCATTGGCCTTTGACCACTTTAGTTCCTACTTAAATTTTTGAATGTTGAACATCATTAATTTTGTCCAAATACATTGAAACACATTTTTTATATGCCTTTATTCAGCATCTATTACGTCCTTGATTCAAGCAACGGTTACAAAGTTTATGCCTATATAATGAGCCTTTCATCTCCTCTCTTAACACACAAAAATCTCTAAGAAAAATCTCTTCCAAATTCTTGTCATACGGAAATTCTTTTCATTCTTCATATCCTCGCTTTGGGTAGAGCTAAGTCAGGGTCAATCTCCCCGAATCGTGTGCGACGACGGGATACTGGTAGAGCGGGGGTTTTACCACTAGGAGCATCTAGAAAAGTCTGTACATAGACCCGGATTAACTCTTACGGCAGTGCTTCGTGCGCGACTTCTCCGGAGGCCGGTAACTTTAACTTTTGTTTATTTTGTTTGCAGATTATTAGAGGAGAAAATCAAATATTTGTAACAATCTTATAGTTAATCGAGGTTTTATTATGATTGATATATTTATAATTCTAGAGATTCGTGTGTAATGGAAAATACACATATAAGAAAAAATTTAAAGCTATGATGCCTAGTATTTTCAAATTTATCTTTCTATTATGTTACTCGGCCTTAGCAGCAGTAGTAATAGTTTAGACTACTACTAATAGTCTAGATTTGTGCCAATGACGTGATTTGTTCTGAGCATTACCAATTGTATATTTGTATATAGATTTATGTGTCAATGATATGCAGTTGCTGGCTTTGTTCTGGAGTGTCGATGTGTTAGGCATAAGAAACTTCTATTTTCAGTATGTTGCCATTCAGGCATAAAAGCTTCTATTCTAGCATAGACATGTGTGCTTCAACTATTTTTTTGTTATTATGCATTACTGCAACATACTCATAGGAAATGATTGTCTATTTGTAGGTGGAAAGCTAGGCTTTTCTGATATATAGTTGATATCATGTTACAAAATTGATATGACAAGGTCATATATCATTATAATGTTTTCTGATATATGATTGTCCATCTTCTGCAAGTTCTTCTAATTCATCAGTATCCGCACCCTCCGCAAAACGACTATCAAAATCTGAAGATGACAAGATAAAATTCTATTGAACAAAATTCAAGCGACAAACTATTACATAAATAATAAAAAGGAAACTCATTTCAGGCCAAGAAAACAAAAGCATTCATCTACCACTATCCTTACAATGGAGAGGTGGTAAGTGTCAGGCTGTGTTTATCAAGTACAATCTTGGATAGAAGTACAATCCCAAAGGACTTGATCATCTGGATAGAAGTCTCATGAGGAAGTAGGATCCTTGCAAGAGGATCAATGGTATTTTTCAGGTATAGGATCCTCGCAAGAAGGATCAATGGTATTTTTCATGTATAGGATCCTTGCAAGAAGGATCAATAGTATTTGTCAGGTAAAAATCGATCCAATCATAAATTGATTCTCTACAAAGTATCAGCATATCACTAATGACCAATTGCGAAAAAAAAAGGGATAAAAGAGATCCCAGCCAAATTTCATTCATAGCCAAATTTCATATTTAAATGTTCCAAACTGCATCAGTTAAGATATTCAAGTAAACTAGAAGCAGTAGCAAGCTAGCAGGATCCCCTGCAGCAGTAGCAAACTGGCAGTACATAGTAGTAGCAAGCAGCAGTAACACCCTAGCAAGTTCCCTGCAGCAGCTAGTGTGAGATCATGTGTGTGTTATGAGGGTGAAACATAGTATAGCAAGCTAGCAGCATCAGCAAGAAATATAAAAGCAAAGGATTAATAACAAGGGGAATACCTTAGGAAAATGACTGACATGAAAATCAAAGGATTAACACCAGCAAGAAACAGTTTATCATAACACCACAGCAAGAAACAGGAAAGCAACAGAGCATCCACCTACAGAAAAGCAACACCAGAAAACAGAAAAACATCCATCTAAAGTAAGAAGCACATATACCTCAACACTCATTATTCATATGATTGGCAATGAATTCGATGAGTTCGGACCGGACTTCATCTATTTTCTCCATTGTGTATGTTGGTTTTTCAGCCAACCTTTTTAACTAAACGACTAGAATAAAAAAATGGTTACATTTGTATAATTTCAGAAAAGTAATTAAAGATTAAATTCATGATCAATTTAACATTTGTCTCGATAGGCAGAGAACAGTCCTCTATAAGTTCCCTCATAAACTTCAGAACAAAATACCCGCATTCTACACCCCCTTCTTGCTTTGGGCACTACATAAAGATATTATTTCATACCAGATTATATAGCTAATAAGTCCTATAACAGTTTGATTACCTTGGAAATTTTTCATGTTGACTTCTGCATTGCTCTTTTCTTACCAATAAAAGCTGGGTTAAGTCCACTAGCTGAAAATAGTTTTATATCAATATCAGAATACACAGTATTAAAATAATAATAAATAAATTGATTAAAATAATAATATCAGAATGCACACCTTTAAAGTTCACATTAATGATTCACAGTCCAACCGTTCTCTAGAGAGAGGAATTATACTCTCTCCAAAGTTGGTGAGGTTGATGTATACCTAAAAAAGCACCCATTAAAATCTTTGCAACTAAAGGTAACATGGGAGAGAAAGGTCTCCATTTTTGACTCAAAGAGTCTTTATTCCTGTTGGGAGTCAATAAGGGACTTTTAGTCCCACATCGGAATATGTAGTATGTAGAAGAGCTAGACTCCCTATAAGTAGTGAAGTAGTCCATCAATAAAATTATCCAACCATTATTTTCTGCATGGTATCAGAGCCATAACTCTCTCTCTCTCTCTCTCCACAAAACAAAAGAAATTTTGCCGACCCTCCCTTCCCTTGCCGACCCCCCACCCTCGCCGACACCCCCCTCGCCCCCCCTTCGCCGCCCCACCACCAACAGCAGCCCGACTCCACCACCCTCGCCGACCCCCCCCCCCCCCCCAGCAGCCCCCCCCCGACCCCCCCTTTTCCGTCCTCCAACAGCAGCCCCCCGACCCCCCCCCCCCGAAGCAGCAGCCCCCCGCCCCCCTCGACCCCCCCGACCCCCCGACCACCGGCGGCCCCACCCCCCCTTCCCGACCTCCAGCGGCACCCCCCCTTCCCAAACCCTAACCCTAGCCACCACCATGTCTAACCCTAGCCTTCCCATCTACTACAAACCTTAGCCGTCAAAAAAAAAAAACGGCGTATTTCGAAGACAGACGGCTGCCAAATGCTTTATTTGCACCAACTCTGATCCTCGCTTACGCCGTTTGGAACTAACAAATACTTTCTTTGTTATTCCTTCTTCACATCGGGATCTCTACAGAGACTGATCATGTCTTCTCTGGTGACCTGACGTGTTCACTTTACATGCGCGCGCCGGTGCTGGCCAAGTTAGTAGCGCATTCGTAAAGTCTGTGACGTCGAAGAAGAAGACGACGAAGACGAAGACGACGACGTTGTTGGGGAAGTTGCCGAATCCGACGTCGAAGACGCCGAAGAAGACGACGAATAGGGTTCACAGTTGACGAAGCCATGGATTCAATCAGTGGCAAACTGACGGCCGAAGAGATGAAGGCCTTGGTTGATGATATCTTATCAAAGAGATTAACCGAGGCAACCCCACGTGTGATCCATACTGATGTGGATCCGTCACCTTACAAAATGAAAAAATTGGAGAAGCTGGAGACGAAGTTGGAAGGAACGTCCAACTACTTGAAGTGGTCGCGGCAGGCGATGCGGACGCTGAAGGGACGTGGCTTGGTTGGCTATGTCACTGGCCAAGCCAAGGCACCAGCCGATTCCTCCGCAAAGGAGTTTGCTGTTTGGGAGATTGTCAACAACGTAGTGGCTGGGTGGTTGACTGCCTCATTAATCGACCAGGTGTCGGGCAATATTGAGGCAATGGAGGCTGCTGCTGATATATGGCAAACTCTAAAAGATATGTACTCCGGCTCCGGCAACCCTATGCGAGTCTTTCAACTGCAAGATGAACTCGATAGGGTGGCCCAAGACGAACGTACCATCTCTGAGTACGCAGCCCTGTTGAAGAAGAACTGGTCTGATCTGGATCATTATGATCCTCTTGGGATGGAAGATGCACAAGTCGAATTGGCATTCGCGAAGTACTTTCAAACGTTCTTGGCTTATATTTCGCGGCAGCGTATGATAAAATTCCTGAAGGGACTACACCATGTATTTGAGCAGAGACGGAATATCCTCCTATCCTAACCCACGTTTCCGACCTTGGAAGAAGCTATAGCCGTCATGACACAGGAAGAAGCTCGACTGAAGTTGATGCCCAACAAGGGCTCCTACCAGGGGGAGCAAGCCGCGGTTGAAAAGTCTGCCCTTGCTGCCTTCAATCAACCTCCATCTGTGGGTGGTGTTTGCCACAATAGTGGTGACTCCGGACATTACATCCGATTTTGTCCAAAACCCTTGCGCAATCAGTCTAATGATCGTGGACGGGGTCGTGGTGGCCGACGTGGTAGTCAAGGGGGATATGCTGTTAGAAGGGGCGGACATAAAGCAAATCTGGCGGAGGAAGGGGGAGAGAATCTACTGGCTGAAATAACCCCGCTTGAGTGGGAGTTCCTTGAGAAGTTGCGAGGCACAAAGCTGGGTTCGGCCGACAGTCCTGGGGTGTCTTCTACCTCGGGAGATCACATCACTTACTTTGCCCAAACCAGCACTGGTAATTCTGCGCGTGCTGTTGCATCTGTCCATCAGCCAGGATGGATTATGGACTCTGGGGTATCTCGCCATGTCACGGGATCCCGTGGTGCATTTCAGGACTATACTCACCTACCATTGCCGGAGAGTATTCAGACCGCTGATGGTACATCCAGCCCTGTAATGGGTAAAGGCACTGTCGTATGCACCCCTTCCATCACTCTAACCAATGTCTTACATGCTCCATCTTTTCCTGTCAATCTTCTATCAATTAGTGCCATTATACTTGATCTTAACTGTACTGTTTCCTTTGACATTCCTACGGTGACTTTTCAGGAGAAAGGGACAGGACGACGACTTGGGACTGGCACATGGCATAAGGGGCTGTGGTATTTAGACAGGACTGGACTGGACAACGCATTGGCATCCTTGGTAGCAGACGCACCACCAGAAGCTTCCTGTCGCAGTGTTGAAGCCGACTTGCTACTCCACCACCAGCGTGTCGGTCATTCCTCTTTTCAAGTTATTAGTCGAATGTATCCGTCCTTATATCAAAGGGCTAATAAAGCAAAGTTATTTTGTGATGCTTGTGAGTTGGGAAAACATACCAGTAGCTCGTATGTGAGCTCGGGGAATAGGAGTTCAGCTGCTTTTGACATGATACATTCGGACGTATGGGGCCCTTGTCCTACAACCGGAATTAACGGCTTTCGATGGTTCGTCACCTTTATTGACTGTTATACCCGCGTGACATGGGTCTACCTTATGAAGAATAAAAGTGACGTCCTTGAGGCCTTTCGGGACTTTCATCGACGGGTGGAAACACAATATGGCGCTAAAATTAAGTGTTTCCGGTCTGACAATGGGACGGAGTATACTAATAAGCAGGTTGCTGAGTATTTTCCACTCATGGAATACTACATCAAACTTCATGTGCTTATACTCCAGCACAAAATGGTGTGGCTGAACGAAAGAACAGACACTTGCTGGAAGTCGCACGGACGATGATGCTGGCTATGAATGTCCCGAAACACTTATGGGGGCAAGCTATATTGACGGCCTCTTATCTCATCAACAGAATGCCATCTCAAGTATTGGACTGGAAGACACCATTGGAGATGCTTACTGGGGCAACTACATACACTGTTCCACCGAAAGTTTTTGGATGTGTGTGCTTTGTCCAAGATAATAGGCCAGGCGTTAGCAAACTGGATCCTAGGGCAGTTAAATGTGTCTTTGTCGGTTACACGGCGACTTAGAAGGGATATGCCTGTTGGAGTCCAGTCGAGCGGAAGATGTTTGTCAGCATGGACGTTATATTCAGAGAACTCGAACCATACTATGGTTCGGATGAAGGTTCAGCATTTGGTGACACACCTAACACAGATGGTGTTCGATGTGAGGGGGAGATAATAAGCCCAAATGTGGTCGTCGGATCGGTTCCGTGTTCGGTTGTAGAAAACTGGACGAAAGGGGGAGAGCACAGTGACTCAGATACAGAGAATGAAGAAGAAGATACATATGTTACGCAGGGGGAGCAGCAGACAAGGGAAAAGGAGCTCTAAGTCTACAGAAGGAGACAACAGAAGTCCAGTACTGTGCCTATGCCGTGCCCTGTGCCTACTGTACCAAGTCCCTCGTCTACTCCTGCTCCAACTCCTGAAGATGTTGCCCCCGTACTGAATCACTCGGATTCTGATGCGGATCTCTCCGATTCGGATGGTATGATCTCTCCATCACCTATTGCTCCCTTAAGGAGATCTTCTCGCATCAATGCGGGTAAGGCTCCTGCTCGTTTTGATGATTACGAACATGACATTGCCAACTTCTTGTCTTATTCTAATATTTCTTCGAATTATCGAGCCTTCATTGCATCGTTAGACTCTACTTCGTTGCCCAAGTGTTGGCAGGAAGCAAAGAAAGATCCAAGGTGGAAAGCTGCAATGATGGAAGAACTTGGGGCACTGGAGAAAAATAAGACATGGGAGCTGGTTCCATTACCCAAAGGAAAGAAAGCTGTGGGAGGCAAATGGGTGTACACAGTGAAAGAGACGCCAGAAGGAAAAGTAGAGCGGTACAAGGCGAGGTTGGTTGCAAAAGGATTCACACAGTCATATGAAATAGACTATGATGAGACGTTTGCCCCAGTAGCAAAAATGAGCACCGTGAGAACTCTGGTCTCCATTGCAGCGAACTATGGGTGGAAACTGTACCAGCTGGATGTGAAGAATGCCTTTCTTCATGGGGACCTGCAAGAAGAAGTATACATGGAGCTCCCGCCAGGGTGCTACGCGACGGAATCAAACGGAGGGACGTCGCAAGGAAAGGTGTGTAAACTGAAGAAGTCGCTATACGGGCTCAAGCAATCTCCTCGAGTCTGGTTTAATAGATTCAGAAAGGCTGTTACAGGCATGGGATACCGTCAAACAAATGCAGATCATACGGTCTTCCTCCAACATGCAAGAGGCCACATCACTATACTTGCTGTATATGTGGATGATATAGTGATCACAGGTGATGATAAAGTCAAGATCACTAAGCTGAAGTCAAAACTCGCAAAGGAGTTTGAAGTGAAGGATTTAGGAGCGATGAGGTACTTTCTAGGTATCGAGGTGTGTGAAGACGAACAAGGAATTGTTCTCTCACAGAGAAAATACATACTAGATCTGCTGAAGGAGACAGGGATGCTGGGATGTAAAGCAGCAGTCACTCCAATTGACCAGAAGTGCAAGTTGGGAGCAGAAGCAGGAGAGCCCGTTGATCGTGAAAGATATCAAAGACTTGTAGGGAGATTGATATATCTGGGACATACTCGCCCTGATATCTCATTTGCGGTGAGTGTAGTGAGTCGCTACATGCATGATCCAAGAAAGGGTCATATGGAAGCAGTATTTCAGATCTTGAGATATCTGAAAGGAACGCCGTGAAAGGGGCTGTGGTTCAAGAAGAATGTACGCATAGAAGTTGAGGGATACTGTGATACAGACTGGGCGAGCTGCATAGACGACAGAAGGTCTACCACGGGATACTATGTTTTTGTAGGAGGAAATCTGGTCTCATGGAGAAGCAAGAAACAATCTGTGGTAGCACGGTCGACAGCTGAAGCAGAATACAGAGCAATGGCTCTGGGAGTGTCAGAGTTGTTGTGGGTGAAAGCGTTGCTGACAGAGTTGAAGCTAGACAAGGGAGCACCATTACGTCTTCTGAACGATAGTCAAGCTGCAATAAGTATAGCTAGCAATCCAGTTCAGCACGACAGAACGAAGCACATCGAGATTGATCGATTCTTCATCAAGGAGAAGCTGGAACAAGGGATACTGAAGATTGACCATGTCCGCTCAGAAGAACAAGTTGCAGACTGTCTGACTAAGGGTCTTAGTTCATTAAGTCTGTCGAAGCTATGTAACAAGATGGGGATGATCAATATCTATCGCCCATCTTGAGGGGTAGTGTTGAGAGTCAATAAGGGACTTTTAGTCCCACATCGGAATATGTAGTATGTAGAGGAGCTAGACTCCCTATAAGTAGTGAAGTAGTCTATCAATAAAATTATCCAACCATTATTTTCTACAATTCCATAAAAGTTAGCATTATATAACATTGTAGAGAAGAAAGAGGAATAGAAAGATAGTGGACTAGATCGACAAACATATATATGGCTTCCAAATCCTTCTCCCGTGTGCTTGTTTGGCTACACGTCATTGCTTTTTATGCTTTGCAAATTGGATTGGTTTATGGATCAGGTGAGTTAATTTACTTATATTTAGTTTAGTGTTCGTTACTTATAATTCATGCATGCATGTAATTCATACATTGTGTCCCAAATCTCCGAATGCAGTTACGAATGGATGGATGTTACATGTTCATGATTTAGTGTACTCGTACACGAAAAATTTAATCCAATTTACTGTTATTCGAACATGTATAGCAGCCCGATACAACAACACACGTTGATATTTTAGATTCCATCGGCAGTGTGTGTATGATGAAGTATAAATTCTTTGCAAAATTTGATCATAAAAAATAAAAGTTTGAACTGTACATGTTTGACTTGTAAGTACTATATAAGAAAGTGTGAATATATATTGAAGGAGAACAATGAATAGTAATGTGTATGTGTAATAGCGTATGGTTGGTTATGTTGGAGTGGGTGGGGTTCCCAACCTATGCGGAGAAGGCCCCGGAGTGCGACGAGCGCCGTTCGTGTGTCGAAGAAGCTCGGAAAGTAGGCGACGTGGAGTCGCTGCTGCTGTTGGTGACCCAGAGGGAGATTCTGGACTGAGGCAGCCGAGTTCGGGCCGAACTCGGTCCCAGGCCGAGTTTTGGCCGAACTCGGTCTGGCCATTCCAGGGCTTGGCTGTTCAGTGCTGGTTGCCCCACACAGAGTTCTGGCCGAACTCTGTGTCGTCGGGGCTGAAGCGGGATTTTGGATGAGTTTTCATCATTGGATCTAATCCAACGATCCAGGTTTGTTGCGGGATTGGGGAGTTAAGTTGGGATTTCCAAACCCTAATTCATAACGCAAGGTAACACAAGTTTGAGAGGAGAAGGAGGCAAGAGTGCTATTGCAACTTCGGAGAAGAAGACGGAGGATTGAAGGTCGCTATTCGAAGGAGATCGTGTTTGGGTAATCTCTACTCGTCGTTCTCGCTCTTCGTAGCCTTGTAATCATTGTTCTTATCTCTGAGTGTTGTGGGGATCCGATTTGGATCGGGAGGAGTTTGTAGAGGGTGTAATTCTTCTATTCCATTAGTGGAGGCTTCTCAGGGTTGGACTCCGATCGTCCCGTGGTTTTTCCCGCAAGGGTTTTCCACGTCAAAAATTCTCTGTGTCTGCATGGATTGTTTTGTGTGGTTGTTTTTGGGTTCGTGCATTGTTTGCTCGGTCCTCTCGCAGGTACTCTCCGATTTGGGGAAAGGTTTCCGCGCTTTTTTTCCAGCAGAGTGGTATCAGAGCTTTGGGTTCAAAGGGTGTCAGGAATTGACAGAGAAACCAGAGAGGAGAGATGGACACGAAGCCGGTGCGCATGGTGAATCTTAATGGCACAAACTATCATTATTGGCGGAGCAAGATGAAGGATTTGCTATTTGTCAAGAAGCTGCATCTACCCGTGTTTGCATCCGAGAAGTCCAGTGATAAATCCGAGGAGGACTGGACATTCGAGCATATACAGGTGTGTGGGTACATACGGCAGTTTGTTGATGAGAACGTGTACAACCACGTTGCCAATATTGAGCACGCGAAGACATTGTGGGATAAGCTGGAATCCTTGTATGCAAAGAAGACCGGGGTAAACAAGTTGTTCCTGATCCGAACGATGATGGGTCTGCGGTACAAGGATGGGGCGTCTATTTCGGATCACTTGAGTGAGTTCCAGGGCATGGTTGACCAGCTATCTTCTATGGGAGTCAAGTTCGACGACGAAGTTCAGGGACTATGGCTGCTGTGTACATTGCCAGACTCGTGGGAGACCGAACGAGTATCTATGATCGCTTCTGCTCTAGAGGGCATGGTCAGTCTGGAGTTTGCCAAGAGCGGGGTGCTGAATGAAGAGATGCGGAGATGTTCTCAGGGTACTTCATCCACATCCCACCACTCAGAGGCATTGGTTTCAGAGAGCCGCGGAAGGGGCAAAAGCAGGGGTCCAGGTGGTGGCAGAGACAAGAGCAGGGGGAAGTCCAAGGGTCGTTACGAGGACTCAGAGTGTTACCATTGTGGTAAGAAGGGCCATATCAAGCGAAACTGTTTCGCTTGGAAGAGAGAGAAGAAGGGCGACAAAGGGAAGCAAGAAGAGAACACTACAGCGGCGGCCTCGACGCATGGAGGCGATATGATCGTCGTAGGTGATGAGGTCATTACTAACCTCGCCTGCGATGACAATTCTTGGCTGGTGGACTCAGGGGCTTCAGCACATGTATCTCACAACAGGGCACTGTTTGCCACTTACACGACAGGCGACTGTGGCGTGTTGAAGATGGGCAACGGAGACGTGTCGAAGGCGGTTGCCGTTGGAGATGTGCATTTGAGAACGAAGACGGGTGTGGTTCTTGTTCTCAAGGATGTTCGTCATGTCCCTGATATCCGTTTCAACCTGGTGTCGGTTGGAAGGTTGGATGACGAGGGATTCTTCAGTCTCTTCGGGAACAGTCAGTGGAAGCTTTCCAGAGGTTCGTTGGTGATTGCCAGAGGAAGCAAGAAGTCCGGTCTCTATTATATGGAGGGGAGCACACAGGGGGCACAGGAGGTAAACGCAGTCAGTGATGCGTCTACCGAGTTGTGGCACAGGCGGCTCGGCCATATCAGCGAGAAGGGGATGAGCTACTTGGTGAACAGGAAGGTGATTCCGGGGCTCAAGTATACAAAGTTGGAGAAGTGCACGCACTGTTTAGCTGGGAAGCAAAATAGGGTGTCTTTCCAAAGTCACCCAAGTTCGAGGAAGCCGGCGTTGCTCGAGTTGATTCACTCGGATGTCTGCGGTCCTATGAAGGTAAAATCTCTTGGTGGTGCTTCTTACTTTGTGACTTTTATTGATGACTGTTCCAGAAAGGTTTGGGTCTATGCCTTAAAGACCAAGGATCAGGTGCTGCCTACTTTCGAGGAGTTTCAGGCCTCTGTTGAAAGGGAGACGGGCAAGAAGTTGTTGTGTGTTCGGTCCGACAATGGCGGCGAATACATCGGTCCCTTTGATGCGTATTGTAGAGAGCAAGGGATACGACACCAGAAGACTCCGCCAAAGACACCTCAGCTCAATGGTGTAGCGGAGCGCATGAACAGGACATTGATGGAGAGGGTACGGTGTTTGCTGTCAGAAGCAAACTTGCCGGGCAGTTATTGGGGTGAGGCTCTTCTCACAGCTGCTTATGTTATTAATTTGTCTCCTAGTGCTCCTTTGCAGGGTGATGTGCCTGACAAAGTATGGTACGGCAAAGAGCTGTCATACAATCACCTGCGGGCGTTTGGTTGTAAGGCCTTCGTGCATGTACCGAAGGACAAGAGGACCAAACTTGAGCCGAAGACGAGGCGATGCGTCTTTGTCGGCTATGGTCGGGATGAGTTTGGCTATAGACTCTACGACCCAGTGGAAGAAAAGCACTACAGAAGCAGGGACGTGGTGTTCGTCGAGGATCAGACCATGACCAACACTCAGGATTCCGAGACGCCTTCTGAGGCTGAGGAATTGCCTGAGTTAGAGTCATTTCGCTTCGAGCAGTTTCCCGAGGACATCGCAGAGGATCCAGTTATGGGGGAGCCAGTACATGGTGTCACGACCCGCTCCCGAATATTCGGACACGAGTCGGACACGCCCAGCCTTCGTCGTTAGACATGACGAAGTAAGCTGTACCAGAACTAGGGAAAATCTAACAAGTCAAGTAAATGAGAAGTAATGTCACAGCATATCTATAAACGATCCCAGAATATTCAAATACATGACTAAACATTTTATTATTACATTCATCCAGAAATGTAACTAAAGTCTGACTAAAGTCTCAAAAGCAGGAAAGACAACTAAATGGAAGATAACTAGGCTTCTGCAGCCTCTATGTCACAAGTAGCTCCAGCTGGCTCAAGGAAGGCAGTATCCTGTCCATAGTATGTGTCACATAAAGCCTCCATCTCACCTATCATAACATATCCAGTCAGGAGCGGAGCAAAGCACAGTTCTAGGTAATGAACAATAACATAATGATATGGAAAGTAAATGCTGGAAGAACAGGATAAGAACAAGTATGTAAAGAACATGAAGAACATGAACTACTGCTATAAAGATACATGAAAGATCATGACAATGTAAGATGCAGTAAAGATCACGACTATGACTAATATCAAGATCAGGATCAAGGGAAACTAATGTAAGAACAATATCCTGAACATGTGTTATATATGTTTGAAATACTACTTAGATATGTGACCGGCTATGGGTAAGATCATGAAAGAACATGAAAGGATCCTGAAAGATCATGTAATGGTACGGCTTAGGACCCGCGTGCACTGTGCGAGGCCTAAGCTAAAGATCATGAATAAGTATCCGGGTTTGGTCACATATCTGGAGTATTTCCCCACCCCAAGATTCAAGTAAGATCATGAAAGAACAAGCCAGAAGATCATGAACGTGTCGCAGTGTGTCAGCAATAAAGAACAAGGAAGATGCACTGAACAAAACCATAGAATGTACTTGCCTTGCTCCAGGAAAGTACGAGTAGGTAAAAGAGTCAGATGTCCTCCTGTAATAATGATTTACAAGTGGGTTATTCTCTAAGCAATTTATTAGCTTACTTGTATTATAAATTCTAAAGTAATACTAGATGCACCCTTAAGTATAGGATAAAATATATTGAACCCAATATTTACTCATAAACCAAATATTGGATTTACAACTATGATGACAACCTATCTCTTCCTTATATTTATAACCCAACTAGCTATAAGATGTCTATAGGGTATACAATTGTAAAACAGTTATTTGTTTGCTAAAAAAAACAAGCTTCAACAGCTGACTATGGATATTACTAATCTAAACTGGCTTTAACTCATAACCAAGGAGTACAAGCCCAAAGTTCAGGAAAATGTGCCTAGTGCTAAATATACTAGTTAATCAATGCTAACCCTTTTCTTCAGGAACAGCAGACCAGAGCTTAAACTAACCCCATGCATTCCTAAGAGACCAAGCCAATCCTCAATCTTCCTGGGTGGTAATAGGTTGACTCATCAGTTCAGTTCAAAGGGTTGCTACTTCTATAATCTATGTTAATTACTTTCACTGAAACTTTTAAGTGAAGGATCAATATTAATATACAGGTCTATATACTGGTCTAAAAACACTAGCCATAGATACCAGGTTTACCACCTCTCAATGCTAATCCTGTGTAGGAAACATTCAGTCCTAACAAGAATTCTGACCCACAATTCTTGAGCAAAACTGTAACTCCAGTTCTTAACTAAGTCTGATACATTACAGTCTGTCCTAAACTGATTTAATCTGTCCAAGTGTTCAATCAATAGGAAAACACCATATCTATCAATTCAGTCATAAAGTAGTTCATATTTCAGTCCAAAATCTGGACAGTCCTTCATGTATTCCTCCAAAAACAGAGTCAACCCTTAAACTCAGAGTTAAGTATCAAAACTGGATACTTAACCTGGCATATAAACTGTCCTCACTCTCTCCCATAAGCAATAATTGGATGCTGAAAATTGCAGTTCAGTTCAAACTCCACCCCAAGTTTAATGTTTCCAGGAATATTAACTGGAAACTGAGGCAAGGCTCCAGTCTTAAGTTCCAGGTTTTTGGAACACTAACATGAAACCTCTAGAGAATAAACATCCAGGCATTTATAAGAAATGTGAATTTTACAAAGCTGTTCTTGAGGATGGATGGGAAATGAAAAATTCCAGGCATTCTAAATAATCCTATTTGATTTCCATCTAACTACCAACCATGAGATTTACAGACATGAACGACCATCTACTCCTAAGTTATATTCTGCAACTACAATCTAAATAGCAAGTTAGAGGGTTGTTACCTGAAGATGAATTTGGTTGATGTCTTGATGACACAATCCTCCAGTGCTTGGACAGGGTTCTCGTGTCCCACTGATCTGAAATTTGTGTCAACCAAGGACCAAAGGATTTATCAATAAATATATCCTTCCCTCACACAACAGATGAGTCGATCTCCCACTAGCCTATCTATAGCCAAATTAGACAAGATAAACAACTCACCAGCCTCCAATGGTTGGGTAAAACAATCAAACAGCTGGAGTCCTTGATCCACCAGTTGATGAGCACAGAACCAAATGGAAATATTCCTCTACCAGTCTACAACTCGATATAAAAAAATAGAGAAAATCAAACAGAGGAACATAATGAGATCATGATCATGTTGGGCAATTAATTACCTCTACAATGGTCGATTGATTAGGTTGAGATAGATCCACCCCTAGCAGCAATTTGATGGAGAAGATCTTGAAGAAAATCGATCATTCAAAGATTAACTATACTGGAAAGAATTCAAAGGAAGAACCTAACAATTTCCTAAGGATATCAATGCTTACTGATCCAGTCTCGATGAAGGATTGATGCTGAATTAAGAAGCTGAGGGTGTTGTTGTCTTCATCATCGTCGTCTCCTTCTCCAGTGATCCACCACTCGTCATCTTGCTCGAACTCCTCTTGCAGGAAAATAGGGAAGGAATGAGCAATGATTGAAAGAGAAGGAGAGAGTTTAAATAGGGAAGCTGGCGTGAGGATCAGGCTAACCAATTGGCAGAATTTCTCTGACAAGGTTGTTGGTTGTCAGAGGCGAGGGAGAGCACATGGCCACCTCCCTTGGCCGTTGGAGAAAAATTTTAAATCAAAAGCCCTCCAATGGCTTCTCTTGAAGAGCAGGGAAGGATAGATAGCTAACCTGTTGGTTTAAAAGGGAAAAGTTTGTTTGGGCTGGTTGTGTTTGGCCCAAACAGTTGGGCCAAAGAAGATTAGGTTTTAAAAGAATTTCTTGGATAGTTATTAAATGGAAAGAAAAGAAAAAAAAAAAAAACCTCATCTATAAATTATATTCTCAAAACAGTTCTCAATAAAAAAAATTAAATTTTTACCAGATGCCAGGAAGGTGGAGTTACAAATCTCTCCCCCTTGAAAAAATTTCGTCCCCGAAATTGGGATGTAGACACAGATAATGGTGAATCCAAAGAGTTGTTTATTGAATTCATGAAAAATATAAAACACAAACACTCAAGTGAACAAACTAGGATATCGCTCACGCATCTCATCCTCACGCTCCCATGTGGACTCTCCCGGAGAGTGGTGTCTCCACATGACGCAGACAAGAGGAATGGTCTGGTTCCGCAGTCGTTTCTCTCTTCGGTCCAAGATCTCTACCGGCTGCTCCTCGTAAGTCAATCTCGGGCCCACCTCCAGCTCTGAATAGTCCACCACGTGGCTGGAGTCTGGAATGTATCGTCGAAGCTGAGATACATGGAAAACATCATGCACTCCCTCCAACCTAGCTGGAAGCGCTAGCCGATATGCCACCTCGCCAATCCGTGCTGTCACGTCGAATGGTCCAATGAATCTCGGACTGAGCTTCCCGCCTCTGCCGAACCGAATGACGCCTCTGGTTGGTGAGATCTTCAAGAACACTCTGTCTCCAACCTCGAACTCAAGTGGCCGTCTGGTGCTGTCTGCCCAATGCTTTTGCTGATCCTGCGCAATCCTGAGGCGATCTCTGATCAGTCTGACTTTCTCTGCTGAGTCCACCACCATCTCTGGCCCAAGTAAAGCTCTCTCACCAACGTCGTCCCAAGATAGCGGCGTGCGGCACCTCCGTCCATACAGCACCTCGAACGGGGTCATCTCGATGCTAGCCTGATAACTGTTGTTATAGGCAAACTCCACGAGGTGCAAATGGTCCTCCCACGAACCGCCGAAGTCGAGCGCGCAAACTCGCAGCATGTCCTCCAAGGTCTGAATGGTCCTCTCAGACTGTCCGTCCGTCTGTAGATGATAGGCTGTGCTGAACTTCAACTGTGATCCCAAGCTCTGCTGTAGACTCCTCCAAAAGTGTGATGTGAAACGGCTGTCTCGATCTGAAACGATGCTAACTGGCACCCCGTAAATCCTCACGATCTGACGCATGTAGAGGTCTGCAAGCTTCTCGGTCGACAGCCCAACCTTGAATGGAATGAAATGAGCAGACTTTGTCAATCTGTCCACGATCACCCAAATAGCGTCCTTGCCACTGGGGGTACGCGGCAATCCAGAGACAAAGTCCATGGTAATGTGCTCCCACTTCCATTCCGGAATAGGTAAAGGCTGGAGTAGTCCCGCTGGTCTCTGGCGCTCCGCCTTGACTTGCTGGCACACAAGGCATCGGGAAACAAATCTGGCGACCTCTCTCTTCATCCCATACCACCAAACATACTCACGCAAATCCTTGTACATCTTGGTAGATCCAGGATGTATAGAATATCGTGACTGGTGGGCCTCCTGCATCACCTCCTCCCGCAAGTCCTTGGGCACACACAGCTGACTTCCGTGTCGTAAGGATCCGTCCTTCGCAATGGTGAAATCATCGAGCAGACCTAACTCTGTCTGAGTTCTAAGACCCTGGATTCCCTCATCAAGCAACTGGGCCTCCTTGATCTTCTCTAGCAACCCCGACTGTATCTGCATATACATCATCTGACCTCCATGCCCTGGGAGAACAATCTCAATCCCAAGACTCTCCAGATCCTCCAATAGATGCCGGTCCATGGTGAGGTACATAGCAATAGGATACCGACTGAGAGCGTCTGCAACCACATTCGCCTTCCCAGGATGATACTGCAGACTGATGTCGAAGTCCTTCATGAGTTCCAGCCATCTGCGCTGCCTCATATTCAGCTCCTTCTGAGTAAAGACATACTTCAGGCTTTTGTGATCCGTGAAGATGTCTACTCGCTCTCCATATAGATAATGCTTCCACAGTTTCAAGGCAAAAATGACTGCTGCAAGCTCCAAGTCATGTGTAGGATAATTCTTCTCATGGGGCCTCAACTGTCTAGAAGCATATGCTATAACCTTTTTGTTCTGCTCCAGCACACATCCCAAACCTTTCCCTGAAGCATCGCTGTAGATGACGAATCCTCCTGATCCTGATGGCAAAGCTAGAACTGGGGCCGTCGTGAGTCTTCTCTTCAATTCTTCAAATGCTGACTGGCAGGCGTCGCTCCAGATGAACTCCTCGTCTTTCCGGGTAAGCTTCGTCATAGGCTCTGCTATCCTGGCGAAGTCCTTCACGAACTTCCTGTAGTATCCTGCTAGACCCAGGAAACTACGAATCTCTGCTACTGACTTGGGAGGTGCCCAGGCTTCCACTGCCTCAATCTTCTTGGGATCCACAGAAATCCCCTCTCCAGTCACCACATGCCCTAGAAACTCCACTCTGTCCAAGAAAAACTCACATTTTGAGAGTTTCCCATACAGCTTCTCCTTCCGCAGAATCTCCAAAATAATCCGCAGGTGCTCGACATGCTCCTCCTCCGTCTTGGAATAGATCAGAATGTCGTCAATGAAGACTACGACAAACTTATCCAAATACTTGTGGAAAACCTTATTCATCAGGTTCATAAACACAGCTGGGGCATTGGTGAGTCCGAACGGCATCACCAGGAACTCATACTGGCCGTATCGGGTGTTGAAGGCTGTCTTCGGAATATCCTGTTCCCGAACCTTCATCTGGTGGTACCCCCGATCGAAGATCGATCTTAGAAAAGACCTTCGCTCCACTAAGCTGGTCAAACAGCTCATCAATCCTTGGCAAAGGATATCTATTCTTGATGGTGATGTTGTTGAGTGCACGGTAGTCAATGCACATCCTCACCGTCCCATCCTTCTTGGGCACAAAAAGCACCGGTGCTCCCCAGGGTGAAGCACTGGACCGAATAAATCCTTTGCCCTCAAGCTCATCAATCTGCGCCTTCAACTCCGCAGCTTCCTTCGGGTTGATCTTGTAACAGTGCTGGGACTTCGGTGCTGATCCGGGCAATAGGTCAATGCCGAACTCCACATCTCGATCTGGTGGCAATCCTGGCAGCTCCTCGGGAAAGACGTCAAGATACTCTGCAATCAGCGGATGCGGCAACTCCTGGTCTTCTGCAACTGCTCCGAAGTAGACTCCCTCTGGCCTCTCTGCAACTCGTCTGCTGATCTCGAACGGTGGAACTCCTGGCGGGCTGAAGATCACCTTCCCCTCATGGCAGTCAATTACGGCAAACTGCTCGCTCATCCAGTCGATGCCAAGGACTACGTCGAATCCAGGCAGTGGCATCACCAGAAGTCGAGCTCGAATCTCTCTCCCAGCAATAGTGATAGGGCATTCCACCATCTCACTTACTGGAACTGATCCGCCTCCTGTCATGATCTGACAGTTCCGCCTAGTAGGCTTGGGTGTGAAGCCGTGTCTATGCAGAAACTCATACGATACAAAGCTATGTGTGGCTCCAGAATCAAACAATACAATGGCAGGGAAAGAATGTAAGAATATAGAACCTGTGATCACATCTGGCACTGCCTCGTCCTCCTCAACTGCAGCCATGACGTAAGCACGTCCCTGCTGGGCTCCTCCTCTCTGCTGCTGCTGATGCTGTGCAAACCTCTGCTGCTGGGGCGGCAGAGCTCCTCCTCTCTGGGGTGGTGCAGGTAATGCTCTGGGTGGTGCAGCCGGTGGTCCTCCTCCTCGTCCTCCTGCTAGTCTGGCTGTAGCCTGAGCGCAGTCCCTCATCTGGTGTGCATCGGATCCGCAGAAGAGGCAAAGTCCCAACCTCTTGCGGCACTCGTCGATATGATGTCCAGGACGATGGCAATAGGCACAAGGAGTCGCTAGCTGCTGTCTCTGATGCTGATGTGCTGGAGCTCTGGCCTGCCGGTGATGCTGCTGCTGATGCGGCCTCGTCTGGGTCTGAGTCTGAACCCTCTTCGCTGGTGCCTGGAAACTGCTACTGGCCACATCCCGGTCCCTCTTCAGCTTGGGGTCCGCCTCCTTCTCAACTGCCTGGGCGATCTTGAGGATGCTAGAGTAGGTAGTCGCCTGGCTAATCGCCACCGCATGTCGAAGCTCCCTGTTGAGACCCTTCTTGAATCTCCATGCTCTGTCCTCTGGCTCTCTAACCAGTCTCTCAGCGAACCTGCTGAGTCTGGTAAACTCCGAAGTATACTGAGCAACCGTCATCGTCCCCTGCTGCAGCGCCTCGAACTGTATCCTCAACTCATCACGCTCCACCTCTGGGAAGAATTTCTCCTTGAACAGTGTTTTGAAAACTGTCCAAGACACCCGGGGCTCCGCCAACTGGGGGTCCTCCCGATACCAAGCTCTGGCCAAGTCAAAGAGTCGCATGCTAGCCACTGACACCTTCTGGTCCTCTGGAATGTTCGCCATGGTCAGAGTCCTCTCTGCATTCTCCAGCCATTCATCTGCATAGATGATCCCCTCGTCGCCCCAGAAGTCCATCGGGCTAAGGTGCTGGTACTCCTTCGCTGTCCCGGGTCTCGGTCCTCGCGGTGCTGGGGGTGCTACTGGTGCTGGTGCTGGTACTGGTGCTGCCGGCTCCCTGGTCCTCAGCGCGTCGACGACAGTCGCTCTGAACTGCGCTGCCTGATGGTTCTGGGCCTCCAGAAAGTGCTGAAACAACACCATCACCTGGTTGCCGTCAAGCATCATCGTCGGCGGCAGCGATGGAAAGATAGGAGGCGCTGGCGAAAGCTGATCTGCCTGGACGTCCGGTGCAGGCCGCTCTGTACCGCCTGCAACTCCAGAACCGCTCGCAACTCCAGTCTGATCTACGGTCTTCCTTGTGGCCACCATCCTGCATAAAAAGAAACTTCGTTTGAACAACAAACCCTAAAACCTAACAAACAATGTTTTTATAATAATAAAGCACCTGAAGAACATGAATAACCTGATATACCCTTATTTCCCGGTTTTTCCTATGCTGTGATCAAGTTTCCCTAGTGTAATCAAGTCCCCCAATAGTACGCTAAGTCCTAGGTACCATTAGGATGGACCTGCATGGGCCACCACTTAAAACATGTCACGACCCGCTCCCGAATATTCGGACACGAGTCGGACACGCCCAGCCTTCGTCGTTAGACACGACGAAGTAAGCTGTACCAGAACTAGGGAAAATCTAACAAGTCAAGTAAATGAGAAGTAATGTCACAGCATATCTATAAACGATCCCAGAATATTCAAATACATGACTAAACATTTTATTATTACATTCATCCAGAAATGTAACTAAAGTCTGACTAAAGTCTCAAAAGCAGGAAAGACAACTAAATGGAAGATAACTAGGCTTCTGCAGCCTCTATGTCACAAGCAGCTCCAGCTGGCTCAAGGAAGGCAGTATCCTGTCCATAGTATGTGTCACATAAAGCCTCCATCTCACCTATCATAACATATCCAGTCAGGAGCGGAGCAAAGCACAGTTCTAGGTAATGAACAATAACATAATGATATGGAAAGTAAATGCTGGAAGAACAGGATAAGAACAAGTATGTAAAGAACATGAAGAACATGAACTACTGCTATAAAGATACATGAAAGATCATGACAATGTAAGATGCAGTAAAGATCACGACTATGACTAATATCAAGATCAGGATCAAGGGAAACTAATGTAAGAACAATATCCTGAACATGTGTTATATATGTTTGAAATACTACTTAGATATGTGACCGGCTATGGGTAAGATCATGAAAGAACATGAAAGGATCCTGAAAGATCATGTAATGGTACGGCTTAGGACCCGCGTGCACTGTGCGAGGCCTAAGCTAAAGATCATGAATAAGTATCCGGGTTTGGTCACATATCTGGAGTATTTCCCCACCCCAAGATTCAAGTAAGATCATGAAAGAACAAGCCAGAAGATCATGAACGTGTCGCAGTGTGTCAGCAATAAAGAACAAGGAAGATGCACTGAACAAAACCATAGAATGTACTTGCCTTGCTCCAGGAAAGTACGAGTAGGTAAAAGAGTCAGATGTCCTCCTGTAATAATGATTTACAAGTGGGTTATTCTCTAAGCAATTTATTAGCTTACTTGTATTATAAATTCTAAAGTAATACTAGATGCACCCTTAAGTATAGGATAAAATATATTGAACCCAATATTTACTCATAAACCAAATATTGGATTTACAACTATGATGACAACCTATCTCTTCCTTATATTTATAACCCAGCTAGCTATAAGATGTCTATAGGGTATACAATTGTAAAAAGTTATTTGTTTGCTAAAAAAAACAAGCTTCAACAACTGACTATGGATATTACTAATCTAAACTGGCTTTAACTCATAACCAAGGAGTACAAGCCCAAAGTTCAGGAAAATGTGCCTAGTGCTAAATATACTAGTTAATCAATGCTAACCCTTTTCTTCAGGAACAGCAGACCAGAGCTTAAACTAACCCCATGCATTCCTAAGAGACCAAGCCAATCCTCAATCTTCCTGGGTGGTAATAGGTTGACTCATCAGTTCAGTTCAAAGGGTTGCTACTTCTATAATCTATGTTAATTACTTTCACTGAAACTTTTAAGTGAAGGATCAATATTAATATACAGGTCTATATACTGGTCTAAAAACACTAGCCATAGATACCAGGTTTACCACCTCTCAATGCTAATCCTGTGTAGGAAACATTCAGTCCTAACAAGAATTCTGACCCACAATTCTTGAGCAAAACTGTAACTCCAGTTCTTAACTAAGTCTGATACATTACAGTCTGTCCTAAACTGATTTAATCTGTCCAAGTGTTCAATCAATAGGAAAACACCATATCTATCAATTCAGTCATAAAGTAGTTCATATTTCAGTCCAAAATCTGGACAGTCCTTCATGTATTCCTCCAAAAACAGAGTCAACCCTTAAACTCAGAGTTAAGTATCAAAACTGGATACTTAACCTGGCATATAAACTGTCCTCACTCTCTCCCATAAGCAATAATTGGATGCTGAAAATTGCAGTTCAGTTCAAACTCCACCCCAAGTTTAATGTTTCCAGGAATATTAACTGGAAACTGAGGCAAGGCTCCAGTCTTAAGTTCCAGGTTTTTGGAACACTAACATGAAACCTCTAGAGAATAAACATCCAGGCATTTATAAGAAATGTGAATTTTACAAAGCTGTTCTTGAGGATGGATGGGAAATGAAAAATTCCAGGCATTCTAAATAATCCTATTTGATTTCCATCTAACTACCAACCATGAGATTTACAGACATGAACGACCATCTACTCCTAAGTTATATTCTGCAACTACAATCTAAATAGCAAGTTAGAGGGTTGTTACCTGAAGATGAATTTGGTTGATGTCTTGATGACACAATCCTCCAGTGCTTGGACAGGGTTCTCGTGTCCCACTGATCTGAAATTTGTGTCAACCAAGGACCAAAGGATTTATCAATAAATATATCCTTCCCTCACACAACAGATGAGTCGATCTCCCACTAGCCTATCTATAGCCAAATTAGACAAGATAAACAACTCACCAGCCTCCAATGGTTGGGTAAAACAATCAAACAGCTGGAGTCCTTGATCCACCAGTTGATGAGCACAGAACCAAATGGAAATATTCCTCTACCAGTCTACAACTCGATATAAAAAAATAGAGAAAATCAAACAGAGGAACATAATGAGATCATGATCATGTTGGGCAATTAATTACCTCTACAATGGTCGATTGATTAGGTTGAGATAGATCCACCCCTAGCAGCAATTTGATGGAGAAGATCTTGAAGAAAATCGATCATTCAAAGATTAACTATACTGGAAAGAATTCAAAGGAAGAACCTAACAATTTCCTAAGGATATCAATGCTTACTGATCCAGTCTCGATGAAGGATTGATGCTGAATTAAGAAGCTGAGGGTGTTGTTGTCTTCATCATCGTCGTCTCCTTCTCCAGTGATCCACCACTCGTCATCTTGCTCGAACTCCTCTTGCAGGAAAATAGGGAAGGAATGAGCAATGATTGAAAGAGAAGGAGAGAGTTTAAATAGGGAAGCTGGCGTGAGGATCAGGCTAACCAATTGGCAGAATTTCTCTGACAAGGTTGTTGGTTGTCAGAGGCGAGGGAGAGCACATGGCCACCTCCCTTGGCCGTTGGAGAAAAATTTTAAATCAAAAGCCCTCCAATGGCTTCTCTTGAAGAGCAGGGAAGGATAGATAGCTAACCTGTTGGTTTAAAAGGGAAAAGTTTGTTTGGGCTGGTTGTGTTTGGCCCAAACAGTTGGGCCAAAGAAGATTAGGTTTTAAAAGAATTTCTTGGATAGTTATTAAATGGAAAGAAAAGAAAAAAAAAAAAAACCTCATCTATAAATTATATTCTCAAAACAGTTCTCAATAAAAAAAATTAAATTTTTACCAGATGCCAGGAAGGTGGAGTTACAGATGGAGTTGCTCCCAACCTTGATCATCAGCCTGCTGATGGTGGTCAGGGTGTCCCTCAGGAGGATGAGCATGCCGGGGAGGCAGTTCCTGAAGGGGAGGAGGCTGTTGGTATACAGCCAGCACCAGTGGCTCCACTGAGAAGGAGTGACAGGGATCGTCGACCATCTACGAGATACTCACCGGATGAGTATGTGCTATTGACTGACGGGGGAGAGCCCGAAAGTTTCGCAGAGGCTATGGAAGACGAACATAGGCAGGAGTGGATGGAGGCTATGCAGGAGGAGATGAGTTCCTTGTACACCAATTCCACTTATGATCTGGTGCGGTTGCCAAAGGGCAAGAAGGCTTTGAAGAATCGATGGGTGTTCAGAGTGAAGCAGACGGATGATGCTACTCGTCCTCGATACAAAGCGAGGCTGGTAGTCAAAGGCTACGGTCAGCGGAAAGGCGTGATGAGATCTTTTCGCCTGTCGTCAAGCATTCGTCTATTCGGGTGGTGCTAGCATTAGCAGCCAGTCTCGACTTGGAGGTCGAGCGGATGGACGTGAAGACGGCATTCCTCCATGGTGATCTTGAGGAGGAATTGTACATGGAGCAGCCGGAGGGATTCTGTGAGAAGGGCAAGTCACATTTGGTCTGCCGGTTGAGGAAGAGCTTGTATGGTCTGAAGCAGGCTCCGAGGCAGTGGTACAGGAAGTTCGAGTCGTTTATGAGGGAGCATGGTTATGCACGGACGACGTCGGACCATCGTGCATTTGTGAGGTATTTTTGCCGAGGATGATTTCATCATTTTATTGCTCTATGTTGATGATATGCTATTAGTGGGACGGAATGCCACTAGGATAGCGGAGTTGAAGCGCCAACTGGGCGCGGCTTTCTCTATGAAGGATTTGGGCGCAGCGAAGACTATTCTTGGGATGGAGATCAGCCGAGAGAGAGAGTCCAAGCTGCTACACTTGTCCCAAAAGAAGTACATTCACCGGGTACTTCAGCGTTTCGGGATGGACGGGTCGAAGAAAGTGAGTTCCCCTCTTGCGGCTCACTTTAAGCTCACTGAGGAACAGTGTCCATCTACCGAGGACGAAAAGGAAGATATGGAGCGGGTTCCATATGCCTCAGCTGTGGGAAGCCTTATGTATGCTATGGTGTGTACGAGGCCAGATATTGCTCATGCAGTTGGTACGGTTAGCAGGTATCTTTCAAATCCTGGAAGGGTACATTGGAGTGCGGTCAAGTGGATTCTACGATACCTTCAGGGCACTGCTGGTTGGAGACTTTCCTTTGGTGGTGACGAGCCGAAGCTGGTTGGATATACCGACGCTGATATGGCTGGAGATGTAGACACGAGGCGATTGACTTCGGGCTACGTGATGATGTTTGCGGGAGGAGCAATGTCGTGACAGTCGCGGTTGCAGAAGTGTGTTGCCTTGTCGACGACAGAGGCAGAGTACATTGCGGCGACGGAGGCTTGCAAGGAGCTGTTGTGGATGAAGAAGCTGTTGCAGGAAATAGGACTGAAGCAAGAGCAGTATACTTTGCTTTGCGACAGTCAGAGTGCTATCCACCTTGTGAAGAATCAGACGTTTCATAGCCGGTCCAAGCACATCGAGACTCGGTATCATTGGATACGGGATGTGGTTGAGAAGAAGGACGCGGAGCTTGAGAAGGTTCATACAGATGACAACGGAGCTGATATGTTCACGAAGATTCTACCAAGGGGGAAGTTTGAGTACTGCAAGCAGATCGTCGGGATGACGACATCCTTCCCATAGTTGTGAAGGGGGAGATTTGTTGGAGTGGGTGGGGTTCCCAACCTATGTGGAGAAGGCC
The DNA here is from genome assembly GCA_029216955.1 of Iris pallida. Taxonomy (NCBI): domain Eukaryota; kingdom Viridiplantae; phylum Streptophyta; class Magnoliopsida; order Asparagales; family Iridaceae; genus Iris; species Iris pallida. The sequence continues at coordinate 17,354,032 of JANAVB010000197.1, read as the reverse complement.
TCGGAGTGCGACGAGCGTCGTTCGTGTGTCGAAGAAGCTCGGAAAGTAGGCGACGTGGAGTCGCTGCTGCTGTTGGTGACCGAGAGGGAGATTCTGGACTGAGGCAGCGGAGTTCGGGCCGAACTCGGTCCCAGGCCGAGTTCTGGCCGAACTCGGTCTGGCCATTCCAGGGCTTGGCTGTTCAGTGCTGGTTGCCCCACACAGAGTTCTGGCCGAACTCTGTGTCATCGGGGCTGAAGCGGGATTTTGGATGAGTTTTCATCATTGGATCTAATCCAACGGTCCAGGTTTGTTGCGGGATTGGGGAGTTAAGTTGGAATTTCCAAACCCTAATTCATAACGCAAGGTAACACAAGTTTGAGAGGAGAAGGAGGCAAGAGTGCTATTGCAACTTCGGAGAAGAAGACGGAGGATTGAAGGTCGCTATTCGAAGGAGATCGTGTTCGGGTAATCTCTACTCGTCATTCTCGCTCTTCGTAGCCTTGTAATCATTGTTCTTATCTCTGAGTGTTGTGGGGATCCGATTTGGATCGGGAGGAGTTTGTAGAGGGTGTAATTCTTCTATTCCATTAGTGGAGGCTTCTCAGGGTTGGATTCCGATCGTCCCGTGGTTTTTTCCGCAAGGGTTTTCCACGTCAAAAATTCTCTGTGTCTGCGTGGATTGTTTTGTGTGGTTGTTTTTGGGTTCGTGCGTTGTTTGCTCGGTCCTCTCGCAGGTACTCTCCGGTTTGGGGAAAGGTTTCCGCGCTTCTTTCCCAACAGGTTATTCCAATTTATTTATGGAAAGACTTTGAAGAATATTGTTATGTGCTTGATGAGTTAAATATATGATTGGCTCGGAAGAATTCTAAGTTGAATATATTTTCTTCTAATAATTCCATCAACTCCCTTTTGCTCTCCATTTTTGACTCAAAGAGTCTTTATTCGGTACAAGCGAGCATTAACATTTCATTAAAACGTAGAGAGAGAAGAAAGAGGAATACAAAGAGAGTGGAGTAGAGAGACAGATATATAAAGCGGAAGAGAACATTGGTCTCCATTTTTGACTCAAAGAGCATTATATTACGTTTCATTAAAACGTAGCTAGAGAGAGAAGAAAGAGGAATACAAAGGTATATGGCTTCCAAACCCTTCTTCTCGCGTGTCCTCGTTTGGCTACTCGTCATTGCTTTTTATGCTTTGCAAATTGGATTGGTTTATGGAGGTGAGTTTAATTTTACTATTTTTTCATTCAATCGGCAGTAATATTATGTGTACGTGTGAAGTATAAATTCTATACATAAATGACTTTGAATTGATTCAATATCTTTCTTTGTTGCAGATCATGTGAAGATGAGAAACCTGCCCAAAAGCCATGGCCTTTTCCACTGCGAAACACAAACCAAAGCCCTCGCCGTGAACAATAATTCATGTGTCGCAAATTGCTATATATTTCTGTGACAAAATTTGATTATGAAAAAAATAAAAAGTTTGAAACTGTACGTGTTTGAGTTATAAATACTATATAAGAAAGTGTGAACGTATGTATACTGGAAGAAGAAGAAGAATGAATGAATAGTAATGTGTATGTGTAATAGCATATGGTTGGTTATTCCAACTTACTTGTGGAAGGACTTTGAAGAATAATGTTATGTGTAAATATGTGATTGGCTCGGAAGAGTACTTCAAGTGAAGATATTTTCTTCTCATAATTCCATCAACTCCCTCCTCTCCTTTCGCTCTCTCCTTTTGCACAGGTACTGGAAATCCCAAAAATTTGCATGGCCCATATACATTAAATATTTTTTTTTTGGAAATTAGTAAAAATGTATTCAATTTTTTTTTTCGTTACAAAAATTTGAAAATTAACAAAACCTACAAGTATACTTGTGGTCGGTAACAGGAGAGCAACCTGTGATTTTTTTTCTTTTTCTCTTGAAGTCAATATATATTCAGGGGCGGCCCGAGGGAGGGGCAGATAGGGCTTGGGTTAGCATAATAATAATATATATGCCTTCTACTACAAACTAGTATAGGACTATGGATTGGCCCCAAAGCAGAAGTGGTCCGTATGAGACTCTTAGAAAATAGAATAGGGGGCACAACAGCAGCAAATATGGCAGACATCAGCGGCGCAACGCTTCCTATTCCTTCCGCATGGAATTTGGAAAATTAATTAGACATCAACGCTTCATATTCCTCTCCCGCACGGGATTTGGAAATTGAGACAGCAGCTTCGAAAGAAAAGAAAATGTCTTTCGGTTGTGTCATCTCTTCTCATTCCTCTTCTTCCCAATGCTTCCGGTTTCCCATGGACAACGGTATGTTTTTTTTTTTAAATTGTAAATTTTAATTCTCTCTTTCCTTTTTTTCTTTGATAGATTCGTTTATAAATTGAACCACAAATCCTTTTTTTTTTCAATATCTTCTCCTAACTCGTTCATAGAGACTGCGATGTCAGATTATGCGAAGAAGACCATAGAAGAACTCTCTCTGGCCTTTTCAGCTTTGCTTATTTTTTGACCGGAAGAGGACGAGAAGGTGAAACAGAGGTATTAATATGAATATGATATTTCATTATTTCAACAAGACTTTCATTTAAAATGCTAGTTAAGGCTACATCTCATAATGTCTCAGAACTTCTGTCGTTTAATCATATGACACCTATCGTCTGAGGGTGCTTTATCAATTTTATATCATAGATGTGAGAATCATGTTTTTTCCTATCAATTACAGATGCACATAGCACATAAGAGTGACAACTTTCATGATTTAATTTTGTATGGGTTCATAACTTAGTTGGATGCTACTTTTTTTTGTTGTGGCTAATTTATGCTTTCCTCTGTTTGAAAACCAAAGTTATACTACACCAGTTGTCTTAGGAAGATTTAACCGGTTGCATTTGCATACTCATGTACTAGAGGAAATCAATGTAGTGTATGAACGAATAGATTCAAGTCTATGCTTTAATGGAAGCAAGGTCAGCAATGTTATGAGGGCATATTTACATCAGGATGAGTAGAGCATTCAGATTTATAATTCTGTCTAAAATAGATTATTTTCTTATGACTTGTTATTGATCCTCCTAATTTTGGTACTTGTTTGTCTTGACTTGTTATTAATCCATCAAATTTCTTATGTTTAGATATAATTTCTAATGCAAGTTTCATATGTACTTTCTACAGTTTATTAGAGGTTCATTAGATTATTGGAAGTTAATAGGTTTCTTGTGTCTAGGAATTTTTATTGATTTTGTCGAACATTTTGACGATATTGCGTTTAAACGTGGTCAAGACGCTTGTATTAAAGTTGCTAGAGTACTCTTTCCTCGAGGGAAGCGACGTTTTAACGAGACCATAAATGTAAGACATGTTCATGATAATGAGATATTAAAACTTTCCAAAAAAAATGATACTTTAATTTTAATATATCTTTTGAACAAGGGGCATCATTTTGGATTTCGTCATGGGCATTAAAATTTTTTGGGCTAGCCCTGTATATATTGACCCACATTCCACTTGCAATTTAATCATCATCATTTCTCTTAAATTATTTATAATTTTATTTTGAGTACTTGTGTATTTTATTAAACACTATATTGTATCATAATTTTTAATTTACTTATAAAATTTATGTTTTGTTGTAATTGATTTGTAATTTTATTTTGAATACTTTTAGAGGTTCAATTTTTCTATATGATCTCCAAAAATTTATGTTATGAAAATATTGTAGCTTCTAATCTATATTGGATAGTATCTTTTTAATTTTTTTTAACTTCAATCGTAATTGGAAGAAATAATTTACTTCCTGTGGAAAGGAATAAATCGAATCCATCTAGTCAGATTATGTTATGTCTCCATGCTGACCACTAGGACGAAAAGTGTCATGCTCTAAATATTTTTTATAAGATTTTGTTTTTTTAAAAAGGAAAAAAGAAAAAAAAAAGAAAAAAAGAAAAAAAGAAAAAGAAAAACCCTCCCATCCACATGTCATGCCATATGTCCTAGGAAAAATCTAGAAGTGGCCATGTGTCTCCTTTAGAGGAGACTAGAAAGGGGGCACCTCACCCCCTTTCCTTCTTTATAAAGAAACCCCATCTCTCCAACTACACACACACACACACCCACAACATAAACTCACCACCACCCCCCTCTCCACCGGCTGCTGCCGCCGTCGTTGCCGGCCTGCCGCCGGCCACCACCCTCCACTACCTTTTCATCTTCTTCCTCCTCTTCTTCCTCCTCCTCTTTCACTTCCAAAGAAAACCCTAGGTAAAAATTCTTAATCCTTTTCTTCCCAATCTCCAATTTAACTTTAAATCTAGGTTAGAGTTGCTAACAAGAATCTTTTTTTTTTGTTGGGTTTAAATTAGAAAATTAGTGGAGAAGTCTAGGTCATCTCCAACCCAAGGCAAATCCTCTTCCTCTTTCTCCATTTCTCCCTCTCTTCTCTTGAAATTGCTATGAAATTAATTTTCTTATTTATTCGTAATTATTATGGTTAGTTTCAAATTCTGAAATTTCTGAAGATTAATGGCATAACCCAATATTTTGAGGATGTCATGTTCTATGGGCAAAGGAATTGAATTTAACTTATTTATGGTCACAACTAATGCTTGCACCTATAGATAGACACCATGTGTAGGATATAACACAATTGGACACTTCAAATATATATATATATATATATATATATATATATATATATATATATATATATATATATATATATATATATATATATATATAAATTATGTGTAAACTCACTCTTTGGAACTAAATGTTTAATACAAACATGTGTATTTAGGTATACATGGACACATATAGTTGCAAGGAAATTTATACGTATATGCAAGGACACTTATGTTCATATACACACATACATATATATATACCTTGGCATATTTTATCTATGCAATTCATGTACTTATATACTAATGGACACTATAAGTTTGACATAACTTAGGGACTCAAAACTTTACACGTGACGTATGTATATATAAACTTTATACTTCTTCGTATGATATCAAGATAGTCATCTTGAAATTTTGTCAATTCTGTCCAAAACGTTAAATGTATCGAATAACATACGTTGACATGGTTAATTAGTTAAATTAAGCAGTTACAAGTTCCTATACTTTAAGGTAACTTTACATCTATGAAATTCCAACTCTCTTGCATACCAAGTCAATGTTACAAGGAGTATAACATTGTTTTACAAGTCATGACACATGGAAGTAGATTTGATATCATTTGTGTTACTAATAACTCTAATTTGGATACTTGGATAATAATTAGCAAGCCGCAATAGTCCCGAAAACTTGCTTGCTCGTTTAAATTGCTAAAATTGCTTGCTAAGGTAAGGAAGTCAGTAATCAATTACATTTCTATATGTTTGCCATTAAAATCTTTTTTGGAATTTCAATTACAAACAGAACAGTGTTATAATGTAGGACTTGGATGTAGTCCTAGGAGTACACTTTTGTTTTTATCTGGGTACTTGTGTCGATGGAGCGAGTGGTAATATGTTGACTCCGTTGACGATCTGACGACGATTCTAGATTCTCTGAAGGTCTGGGTTGCTCTGGATACCGGAGCATTGCAGAGGGAAAGAAGACGTTGAGTGTCTCTTCTGGCCTCTGTGGATGTGCTTCTCTCGGAGTATGTATGCACGTCCTTCTCTCTATCTGTGTCTCTGGAAGAAGGAAATGATCCCTCTATTTATAAGCAGCAGGTTGGGCTGCTCATGCGCGCATATGTAGGATGCGCCTGTACGTAGGAACGTCACGTGGCTGATGCTGGCGGAAGGAGGACGCATGGATAATGTGCCATGATTTATGGGTTGAATCCTTCATACTGCTTTTGTGGGTTGGCACGTGGCAGTGGAGAGGATCTTTCGATTGCTGAAATTTTGAGGGGTTAGCACCCCTTCATAGGCTGAACTGAGTCAAGGAACACGTGGCATATGTCCATGGCTCAAAGATCTCGGATTTGGTGGAGGGTAATCTTGACAGGATGCGCCTAGGATTGGGCGCATGAGGAGACTTAGCTCGTAACCTTCAGGAGTCACGAATCAGTCTGGACGTATGGCTTTTGAGGTGCATGCGGGGCTTCAGTAGCATAGCCGGGGAGGCGCATGCTGCGACTCTGCTTCTGTCTTTAGGGATCAGAGGTAAGTCAGGGACGCATGGCTTTTGAGGCACATGTAAAGCTTCGGGCGCATGGCCGCGAAGGCGCATGCGAGTGGTTGGTCGGCCACGTGGCTTGTAACCGACAGAGGAAAGTAATGATGATGCTGACGTTAGCGGCGCTTCCTTTTCTGCAAAAGCTGCTGCCGCTCTGTCATCGGGGGACGTGCTGCCACCTCTGTCACTTTAGCATTAATTGCTTGGTGGGTGACGAGCCAAAGTGGGCGCATAGGTCTGTGTTCACCAGGACGCATGGATCTGTGCTTTGTTGGGTGCATCCTTACGGGGCACTTGATGCTGATGGGCGCATCTGTATGGTGCGTGGGATGCTAACAGGCGCATCGACTGCGTGGTGCATCCTTATTGGTCTGTCTGTTGAGTTCTTCGGGTCATTGATGGCTCTCTGATTTAGCTGAATTTGAAGGGGCAAATTTATCATCATAAATGCAAGTTTATTGCACTAACTTAGGAAAGGTTGCCACTTGGCGCATGGACTTGATTTGCCCTGGCCCATAAATAGCAACAGTTTGAGAGAGTTTTGTTGCCTCTCTCTTGACTTCTTGACGAAGATGAACTTCTCTACTCGAGTACATTCCATTGACAAGATGCTCCCCAGGGTGAAGATGCGTCGAGTCGTCTTCGTACGCACTTGTGAAGGTGACTGTTACATCCAAAAGTCGGGATTGCGGGGTCCCAACGCAGGCCGAATGTGCCTATTGCATCCAAAGATCGGGACATTCGTGTCCCATCTTTGTTATGCTGGACGAGCCCCAGATCGGAATTGCGGTGCTCTGCTCTTTCTTGGGCTTTGGAGAGCTCTTCCTCCTACTAGAGTGGGGTTGGTTGCCCACCATTGTTATGCCCAACAACTGCTTTATTAGCCGAAGCACTTGATCGGGTCAAAGTAGAGCGCATATGCTGAATGATGCGCCTGACTGAGACGTCGAAGAGATGCGTCTAGCTGAGACGTTGAAGAGATGCGCCTGACTGAGACGCTGAATGATGCGCCTGACTGAGACGCCGAAGAGATGTGCCTAGCTGAGACGCCGAAGAGATGTGCCTAGCAGAGATTCTGAAGAGATGCGCCTAGAAGAAGTTTAGGCTAAGAGAGTCTTCTATGTAAAAAGAACCTTTAGTCATGTAACAAACTTTTATGAAATAAAAAGCCCGTTTATGCTGCTACTCTTTTACTGTTTTATGATATTTTCGGCGCATGTTGACTTGGATAGTTGATGCGCCTGAAGTTTTCATGCTTCTTCAAGACCCCCTTCAAAGTTTTCGAAACTTTCTGAAGTTTCAGAATACTTTGAAAAAGAAGCATGGTGGGTGTATATTTTCAATAGGGCGCATGACTATTCTAGGCGCATGACTGCTCTGCGTATGAGGTGCATGCTCCTCTCAGTTTTAAATGCAAATGATAATGCTTCGGAATAAACAAAAAGATTAATGATGATCTTTTGGATATCCGCAACAATCCTTTCGCGGTGCCCAAAGCCATGGCTGACGTCACCCTTCATTGGTTTCCGCGTATGCCCAAGCCTATAAATAGGCGACTGGTGGAGAGAGAGAGTCTTTCTTCTCTTTGCTTCCTTCTTTTAGAGTTCTTCTTTCAAAAAAACCCTAACTTCTTTTTGAGAGATGGCTCCCAAAACCCCACGCAGTAGTGCTGGCAGAGGACGAGGCCGGGGTAAGGAGCCGATGGAGTTTGACGAGGAGGACGCTCCCGTCGTCACTGTGACTCCCGCTGACGTTCGGCCAGCGGTGACGGGTGGGTGTCTTCTGTCTTTGTGGTTTCCTAACTTTTTAGACGAGTTTGGGGCACACGGATGAGTTACATCCTGTTGCTGTACCCTAACTCCTTGTTGCTGACGCACATAGACTTATGTCCTGATGATGCGCTGAGGCTATTTCGCTGACGCGCATGGGTTTAGGCCTTAATTATGCGTCGAGGCTTTATTGCTGACGCGCATGGGTTTAGGCCCTGATGATGCGCCGAAGCTTTACCGCTGACGCGCATGGGTTTAGGCCCTGATTATGCGCCGAGGCTTCACTACTGACGCGTGTGGGTTTAGGCCCTGATGATACGCCGAAGCTTTATCGCTGACGCGCATGGGTTTAGGCCCTGATTATGCGCTAAGGCTTCACTGCTGACACGCATGGGTTTAGGCCCTGAATGCGCCAAAGCTTCACTGTTGATGCGCATGGGCTTGGGCCCTGAATGTGCCGAAGCTTCACTGCTGATGCGCATGGGCTTGGGCCCTGAATGTGTCGAAGCTTCACTGCTGATGCACATGGGTTTAGGCCCTGACGACGCGCCAGGCCGCTGATGCACCCAATGCTTTGTCTTTTCCTTGCTGTTTGACTTTTGTTTTTGCTTGTGTCAGTGTCGATGACTATCCCCTTGCTAAATAAAGTCCTTCTGGATGCTTCCCTATGCCAAATGGGGGTTGACTTCGACGAGGAGGTTATTAACCCAGCGAAGGCTGCTCTCTTGCTGAATCAGCCTTCCGAGCGAATGTTGCAAATCCGGGATCAGTCGTCTGTCTTTCTTCAAAGTATGATGGAGAGCGGCAAACTAAAATCTGCTGAGTCCGAGAATGTGACTTTCTTGAAGCCTGCCTTTCTGTTTGGTGACTGCTTGACCTCCACTGAGGTGAAGATACTGAAGATCAAGGAAGACTGGTTCTTCACGGCGAAGGGCATGGCCCTGTACATGCGGCATCTTGAACGTCAATTGCCGCTGACGGCTTTCTACCGTTTGGCATGCAAGAGGAGGATGCCATGGGAACTTACTCCTTCTCAAGGAGGGGCAGTAGGGGGTACCCTTTTGATTGATGTTACTTCGAATTAAAGGGATACCTTGGCCGCCTCGCGAGCCGAGACCTTGTACAATTGCCGAACTTTGCATCCTGGGAGCCGTTATAGTGATGTTCCTACTGACACCTTCGCCTTTGGTGCTTCGACCTTTGCAAATCGGATGCTAACATCGAAGGTTATGTATCCGAAAGGAGGTTTTCGGGTTGAGGGCTGGTGTCACCACGTGTCAAAATGGGACGAGCTGACCCTTTGGGTTTTGTCGAAGTTCAAGACTGAGCTCAAAGTGATTGGGCTGACCGCTGCCCTTCGTGCCACCCAAGCAGGTGTCGACCTTAATCGGCATATGTTTCTTGCTCTCCTTGAGATGTTCAACACCCAGACTGGCACTTTCTTTACTCCAGTGGGGGAGTTGGGATTGGCCCTCCATGAGATGTATGAGGTGTCCAAGCTTCCCTGGGGCTCAGAGCCGTACGAGAAATATTTCCCAAAAAATGAAGAGATCCTTGTCCTGGAAGAGAAGGATTCAGAGATGATGGCTGTTTTCAAGGAGGTGACAAGCCACCATTATCTGATGCAACGGAAGGATAAGGGTGGGTCACAGTCCCATGTGACTGCTTGGAGGGATTATTTCTTCAAGCAGGATCTGACGGACCCTTCCAAGATTCGGTTTGTGACTCCGTAGGGACTGAATCACGCGGAGGTAAACTCCGAAATGAGCCGACTAGGCAAGAAAAACTCTCGTTCAAATGAGCGTGGCGAGGACGTATATAGTTGTTTCTGGCATTGCATTCATCGGATGTCGTCCAAGGCAGTGTTGACTGCATACTTGATGATATGGCTCCGGGACTATGTGTTCTCGGGCGGATCTGGATCCGTAGAGAGAGTGAGCAAGAACCTCATTTTGCCAGCGGTAAAACTGGTTTTTGGTCACCCTCTGGCTCTCCTCCCTGCGATGGTGTGTAACCTGCTGTGGGGTTTGAGAGATTTTGCTGACGATGTAGTCCATGAGAGGGGCAGGAAAGACAACTTTCCTCGAGCTGAGCTACCGTTCCATTATCTGATGGGATGGTTGATTCTGCATCACCCAAATGTGATGAGCCCGGGCCCTGAAGACGATCATGTTGTAGGTGACACCTTTATCCGTCGCTTCTATAAGAAGAAGTGGCTGCACACCGGTGTCCCTGTCTGTAGGAGGGTTTTGTCTTGTCTTCAGGGGTGGGAGATCACCAAGATCAATCCTGTCTTCATAGATTTCGAGGCTGACCAAGAATTGGAAGACACTGGTGAGGATGCGTTCACCCTGCCGACATGGGGGTTTCGCAGGTTGCAGAGTATTCAGCCTTCCCATTTGGTCTACCGCAACCAGAATAAGTGTTATCTGGGGCCGTATTTGCCGAGCCGGTTTGCACGTCAGTTTGGTTATACCCAGCTGATGTTAAGGAACCCCAGTAATAGTCTGGGGTTTGTTGGAAGTTTATTGGATGGAGCCCGTGGTTGGCAATATTACAACGGCGGATGCACTGGGGTTCGTTTCACTATGCCTGTTCACAACCCTCGGCCGCAGATCTTGTATTCGGCTGTTAACCTGTATTGCGCCATGAACACTGTGTTCTCTAAATATGACAGGAAGACTAGTTTTATCGTTGGTACTCAGCTAGAGGCAACGAAATACATGCTGGCGGTGGCCCGGTCATATCGTCCACCAGAGTTTGCAGGATATCGGGCTGCTGCTGCAGCATCAACAGGGGGTACTCAGGAAGAGCCCCCAGCTGGAAAGAGGCGGGCTGACGCAGAGGTCGGTTCGTCTGCGCCGAAGAGGCCGAGAAAAGCTACGACTCCGAAGGTAGGAGCTCCGGGAGTGACACCTGTAGTACCAACAGAATCAGCTCCCGCAGAGGTAAAGACGTCCCACGTAGTCTGGTTTACTCTTTGATTTTTGTGACTTATGTCCCCCTTTTTTTAGGAGGTACCGAAGAAGAAACTCCGGGTTTCGAAACCGGCTATTAGAAGACCGAAGGAGGTGGCGAGCTCTTCCGACGAGCGCATTCCTTCGATTACAGCATCTCCCAGGGAGGGGAGCGCTGATGATGTCGCTTCTATGGAGATTTTGGTGTCTCTAGATTATGCTGAAAGGGAAGCTGACGATGCAGCACTTACTAGGAGAGTACAAGATGCCGTGGAGGCCTCTGGTATCGAGGTCCCAGCAGAAGCGGTACTTCTAGATGATGAAGTGGAATGGAGTTCGTCTTCTTCGGATGATGTTGCTCCAGAGAACCCTGAGCCTGCAGTAGGGGCAACAGGCGTGGTTGTCACAGAGGAAAAGGTTGATTTCTCTCCTCGTCATGATGAAGGAAGGTCGGCTACACCGTTTTCGAGCCCTACCCCAGACCCAGCAGTAGATGTCGAGCTGGCTGTCGACCAGGAGGTACTGACCGATTCTATTTCCGTAGAGGGATTTGATGAGGGAGGCAAGACTCGTCTGCCGAGCCTGACTCCAGAGGAAATGTCGAGTCAGGAAACGGGTGCTGATCCCGGTGTCTTGCCGGAGGAGGGAGGTCCTGAGCTGGCTGCAGGTGGTGATTTGGAGGCGGAGGAGACAGCCCCAGAAGTCGGTGGTCTCTCCGAGATTGAAAAGGGTAAGGGTCTACTGGAAGAACCCTATGTTTCTTCTCCTACTTGGGGGACGATATCGACGCCCCATTCAGCTCCTTCCGTCTTGGCTCCTCGGGCTAGCAGCGAAGTTCAAGTCCCCAACGAGGGAGGGTCCGCTGATGTTGAGGTTTCAGCCTCGCGGATTGAAGTCGGTGGATCTTCTTCAGGTCCACCGTCTATCATAGTAGCTCCTACAACTCTTGCTATGACGCCTCAAGTGTTGGCTGATGCGGATGAGTATGTACAGTTTGTTGTCGAGGCAGTGTACAAGATACTGCAAAAAAGAGTATCGACAGTGCTGAATGCGAACGAAAGTTTCGCGACGAAGAAAGCCATGGCGCTCCCTTATATCGGTTTGATACGTTTGCATCGGGGCCATGATCATATGGCTGAGATTCTGGAGGCGTCGGTGGCTGATCTCGACCAGCATCTTTCCGAACTTCAGAGTATTCGGCGGAATGACTTTTCTACTCTGATAGAAGCAGAAAAGAAGAAATTGATAGCTGAAGTTGAATCGTCTTATCAGGCCACGGTGGACATCTGGGACCGCGCGATGGCCGATGCTGAGGCTGTGGCGGAGAGACTATCTCAGTCCACGCAGGAGAAGATGGAGCTGCGGGCCTCGTTGGATGCCAGTATAGCGGAAGTCACTACCAGAATTCACCTCCTTGAAGACCAGCGAGCCCAACTTTTGCTAGATGTTGAGCGAGCCCAGGCTGAGCATGTAGCATCCAAGGAGAAAGAAGCAGTTTTTACCTGCCATATTCTTTCTCTGACCTGCCAGCGGCAAGAGTTGGACGCTAAGTACGAGAATGACACTGCTCCTGAGGCTGTGGAGATGATGTGTCAAGAAGCTGAACGCCGAGTCTTGGCGACTGTAGGGACTCGGGCTGAAGACTTGAAGCATCGGATCGAAGAGCTTTCTGCCAATCTCAGTGATGCTTAGGGATTGTAATCTACTTTTATTATTTTTTGTTTTTGTTTTTTGACAATTTTGCTGGGGGTGTAATCCTTTACTTTTGAATACAAAATAAAGAATTTTCTGGTGTGTTCATCTTTACTGTCATGAACTAGTGATTTGTGTGGACCTAATATCTTTTGTGCACCTTGGTTTTTAGGTACAGATAATAAGTTTGAGAGGACCGACATGTTTGCTCAGAGGTAATGTGGACGTGGCAAATATGGGGTTCAAATGATGGAATCTTCCTAGTCAGAGGTGTTATGGACGTGGTAGGAGTGACTCTGGGGGGATACGTGGAACTACTCAGAGGTAATATGGACATGGAAGTTCTGCGATCGATGTACAGCAACGCAGGGGTTGTCTGTACGGATGTTTACTCAGAGGTAATATGGACGTGGTAAACATGATAAGTAGTACAAATCCTACATAGTGTAAGATTCTACTTTGTAGGGCATAGAGGAGCAACTCAGAGGTAATGTAGACGTGGTTGTTCTTCTACTTGAGATAGAATGCAACGGAACAACTGGGTTCCGAAAGTATAGGTTTTTTGTGAAAGGGAGGTGTATGTGAGCTCTGATGATCAGGTCCACTGATTTCCTTGCTAGGTAGAGATGGAAGTACATATCTGAATGATGTTAAGAGTAGTACTTCTTTAGGAACTTGCCGTTGATGGGCATCATGAACAAGTCCCCGTTTGGTCGGGCGAGGCGGTAAGCACCGTTTGAGTATACCGTCTCTATGATGAAAGGTCCCTCCCACTTGGGCTCAAACTTTCCTGGTGTTTGTGAGTCAACACCATCGGTCTCCTGACTGCCCGGACTAGGTCGCCTACTTGGAAATTCCTCTGCTTGACCTTTTTGTTGAAAGCCTGTGATATACGGGCTTGATAGAGTTCAATACGCTGTTGAGCTAGAAGACATTTTTCGTCAAGTGCCTCCAATTCTCGCAGACGACGACGCTGATTGTCTTCTTCTGTCAATTGGTTTGTGATCGCTACACGGAGTGAGGGTATCTGGATCTCGAAAGGCAGTACCACTTCACTCCCGTAGACTAAGGAGAATGGTGTGTTGCCCGGCAGAGTCCGTACCATTGTACGATAGGCCCAAAGGCATTCGCTGAACTTTTCGTCCCAATCGCGTTTGTTGGATGACACGACCTTTTTGAGTAGCCTGACGATAGTCTTGTTAAAAGCCTCGGCCAATCCGTTCGCTGCCGGATTGTAGGCGGTTGATGCCACGTTCTGAATATGATTCTTGTCACAGAATCTGCTGAAAGCATGGCTGATGAACTGTGGACCATTATCATGGATAATCCTATGGGGTACTCCGAAACGGTAGATGACATGATGCTTGATAAAGCTGATCATCCTAGAGCTTTTCACTTCCGTCAGTGGAACTGCTTCTGCCCTTTTGGAGAAGTAGTCGGTGATGGCTAGGATAAAGCGGTGCCCTCTCGATGAAAGAGGGGTGATAGGTCACACAATGTCCATGCCCCAAGATTCAAAGGGCCAAGAGGCGACCGTAGGATGTAATGGTTCTGATGGTGTTTGGATAAAGTCGGCGTGAAGTTGGCAAGCATGGCACTTTTTAGCATAGTCGATGGCGTCGGCTGCCATGGTTGGACAGTAGTAACCCATGCATCGCAGTCGATCCTGCAACTTAGGCCCGGGTTGGTGAGCCCCGCAAGTTCCGTCATGCGCTTCTCGAAGGGCTTCGGCTGCCTCTTTATTGGATAGACATCGAAGGAGAAGTCCATCGTAGGAACGTCGGTACAGCATTTTAGTAGCTGTATCATAATAAAATCGAAGGGAACACCTTCTGACCGAGACGGCTTCTTTCGGGTCTTCTGGAAGAATTCTATAGACAGCGAAGTCGATGAACGGAAATCTCCAGTCTCGGACATTAACACCGGCACTTGTCGTTATGGCGTGGGCCATTTGTGTGCATAGATTGTTTTTAGGACAGACCAAGTCTCGACCAACTATCGTGACATAGTGTTGAGTCTCGAGTGGCACTGCTAATGAGGTTGAGAGGCCAGCCAGAGCGTCAGCCTCCAGGTTTTGTAGCCGAGGTACGTGTTCTATGAAGAACTTGGTGAAGGTTGAGATAATATTCAATGAAACTTCGTGGTAAGGAACCAGATCTTCATGACGAACTTCGTACTGCCCTCGGATCTGGTTAACGACGAGTTTTTAGTCGCCATAAGCTTCCATATGATCCACCGCCAGCTGTTGCGCCAGCTGGAGTCCCATGATGAGAGCGTTGTACTCGGCAACATTGTTGGAGCACGGCTTTGAAAGGAAGTAAGCACGCTGGATGACCAACTGATCGGAGGAGACTAAGACCACCCCCACTCCTGTGATGATTTGGCCTTTGGGGCCTGTTCTCGAAGCACTATCAAAAAACACTCGCCAGACGAAGTTTTCTTCAACGACGTTCAATTCTTGGACATCATTCGGGATGTCTTCATAGAGTCTGGAGGACTCTGGGATCGGGTGTGCGGCTAAAAAGTCAGCTAGAGCTTGACCCTTGACGGCTTTCTGTGGGACGAATACCATGTTATACGGTCCCAACAGGATTGCCCATGTATCTAGTCGAGAGTTCAATGATCCCGGTTTCGTCATGAGAACCCTGAGTGGATTGACTCAGGAGATGACATGAATTTTCTGGCCCAAAACATAATGGCGAGTCTTCTGGATGGTGAACACCAAAGACAAACATACCTTTTCGACAGGGTTGTACCGGTGTTCAGCCCCGATTATTGTCCTACTAAGGTAGTAGATAGCTTGCTCATAGCCTGTATCGTTGTTCTGAGCCAACAAAGTGCCAAAGAAATGATCCATGGCACGGACGTAGAGGAGAAATAGTTTGCCTGCGACGGGTGCCACCAGGACTGGCGGGCTCGTCAGGTAAGCTTTGATATCATCGAAAGCTTTCTGGCATTCTTCTGTCCAGACGTAGGAGACTCCCTTTTTCATGAGCTAGGTGAAGGGTTGACATTTTCCAGAAAGATTGGCTATAAACCTTCGGATGTATGCAAGACGCCCTTACAGGCCTCGAAGTTCTCGGAGGTTCTTCGGAGGGCTCATGTCAAAGATGGCTTTGGTCTTCTCGGGGTCGACATGAATGCATTTCGCCGTGATAATGAAGCCCAAGAACTTTCTGCTAGAAACCCCAAGGAAAGATTTAACGGGGTTCATCTTGAGTTGATGCGCTCGCATGAGATCAAAGACTGTCTTTAAGTCTTGTAAGTGATCACCTTTGAGACTGCTCTTAACGGCAATATCATCAACCTAGCATTCAACTGTTTTACGTAGATGTTGATAAAAGATGGTACTCATAGCTCGTTGGTATGTAGCACCAGCGTTCTTCAAACCAAAGGGCATCACCGTGTAGCAGAAAATCCCTTTTGGAGTCCTGAATAACGTGTGTTTTACGTTATCGGGAAACATTTTGATCTGGTTGTAGCCCGAATACCCGTCCATGAAAGACATGCGTTCAAAGCCACATGTATTGTCGATCATCACGTCAGTAACTGGAAGCAGAAATTCGTCTTTCGGGCAAGCAGCATTAAGATCTCTGAAGTCGATGCAGACTCGTATCTTTCCATTCTTCTTTGTGACAGGGACAACATTGGCCACCTAATCCGGATGTTGCTCTTCACGGATGAACCCGCTACTCAGGAGTTTGTCCACCTCTTGATCGATAGCATTCATGATGTCAGGACGAAAACGTCATTATTGCTGCTTTATAGGCTTGGCATTGTTGACACAAAATCACAGTCAACCAAATATTGATAGAATTGACTACATGATACTCGTGATAATTCAATACGACACATGAAGACTACATTCAGTACAAGTCAGACGACAGCTCGGATTTGTAATGCAACATATTGTTTAAGTATGTATTTTACAATTTCATTAAGTCTAGACTTATGTAAACTGAGTTGTGCTGAGCATCTGAGACTTAACCTATACCCATATCCCAAAATCAAAAGCTCCACACAAATCCAGATAAGTCAATTGGACCTTTGACCCATTCTGTGCTTTGGAGACAGAGTTCGGGCCGAACTCGGCCTCCACACAGAGTTCGGGCCGAACTCTGCCTCCTAAAAATCAGGAACCTAATTTTTAGGGTTAGCTGGTTGCAAGTTGTCCAACGGCCAAATTTTTGAATATTTGACCCAGAATTCTGGCCGAATTTTGCCTACCTGGTATCCTATAAATAGGCCATGAATTCTCTCATTTTCATTCATCCAATCTTCTCTTCTCTTCTCTCTAAAGCCATATACAAGCCATACCCTTCTTAATCAACTAGCCACAAAGCTCCCTAAGCCTCAAGTGCTCAGCATTTTTCAGTTAGGAGTTTTGTGCAAGAGTTCAAGAAGTCGCTTGGAAAATTCCAAGCATCGCCACTGCGATCTTTGTAAGAAGTTGACGTGCTCTTCTGAAAAAAAGGTACGAGGTGTAACTACTATTTCAAAAATAGTGGATTTAATCCTGAGCTAGAGTTCTCAGGCCTGGACTAGTCCTCCACGAGGGGAACCAGGTTAAAAATCGGCTGTATTTGCGTAAGCTTTCTTGCTTCTTATTATTTCCGCATTTACTCTGATTACTTTTTGTTTGTGAAAGAGTTTAAATTTTTAATTGGATATTATTGTTAGAAACTCTATTCACCCCCCTCTAGAGTTGCCATCTGGTCTTCAATTGGTATGAGAGCCAGGTTCTCTCTACAAGGACTAACATCCTAGAGCTGATCCATGGCAACCACACAATCCATGATTTCCAATCACGGTGAAGGACAGTCCACTCATAGGCCTCCCCTATTTGATGGAACTAACTACACCTATTGGAAAACAAGGATGAGCTTTTATCTCAAGTCGCTAGACTTCGACCTGTGGACCATCGTCACCGATGGTTACAAAAAGCCCGCCAGGATAGTTGTCAATGGTGATCTCGTTGAGAAGCCACATGACAAATATTCTGACGAGGAGAAGAAATAGGCAAGTCTAGACGCGAGAGCTATTAATGTCTTATTTTGTGCTATAGACAGGAATGAGTTTAACAGGGTCTCAACATGCACCACCTCTCACGAAGTATGGAGACTTCTAGAAGTGACGCATGAAGGAACCACCCAAGTCAAGGAATCGAAGATAAGTCGACTCACTCAAGAATATGAGGCCTTCAAGATGAAGCCAAATGAGACGATCACGCAAATGTTCACACGATTTCTCGACATCATCAACCCCCTGTCTTCGTTCGGCAAACAATATACAAATCACGAGAAGATTCGCAAGCTACTTAGGGGGCTACCAAAGATTTGGAACCCTAAGGTGACAGCCATCATAGAAGGAAATGATCTCACTACTATGTCCATGGAGACTTTGATGGGAAAGCTGATGACTCATGAGCTTGACCTCAAAGACTTCGAAGAGCCTGCTCCTAAGGCTAAGGAGATCGCCCTCAAAGCTCACCGATGAAGGGCTGACCCTGAAGAGACGGATGACGACAACTCGGAAGGTGATGATCAAGCTCTCCTTGTCCGCAACATCAAGAAATTCCTTCGCTTCTATCGAAGAAAGAAGGAACCACAAGAAGATGACGAAGAAGAGCCAACATGCTACGGTTGCAAGAAGACTGGACACGTCCGAAAAGACTGTCCATTCTTAAAGAAGAGCAACCGTTATGAGAAACCATACAAGAAGACTTCTTCAAAGAAATATGCCAACACAAGCATTTGGCATGAAAGTGAAGCTAGTGACTCCGAGGAAGAAAAGGACTCTTCTTAAGATACTGCAAACGTTTGCCTAATGGAAACGTCCGACAAGGTATCAAACGAAACTCTTGATGATTTCACTTTTGATGAACTTGGCGATGCTTTCACCGATTTACTTGATGACCACAAGAAAGTCATTGGTAAATATAAACATGCCAAGGAAAAGATCAAAAGTCATGAAGCCGAAATTCAAAGACTTTCTTTATTGCTTGATAACATTAGAGACACTTCACCCACGGAAGTCACAAATGAGGTGTCTAAGATTAAATTAAGCCTACATGATGCCGAAGCACGTATTGAAAAACAAACACAAGAAATCACGACTCTCAACACGGAGCTTGCTGATGAAAAGAGTAGACACAAGATTTATATTACTAAAATATATGGTTTGAATGCTAAGGTTAATGAACTGCAGGCTAGCTCTAAGAAATTAGAGATTAGATTGGGAAAACAGGTTGCTCAACCTCAAACCCAATCACATGAGACACACACAAAGCACAACACTGCTCATACTAGTCAAACACGTCATCCTCCTGCAGCACGCAATCATGCTTTCATGTATACCCACTTTCATAAAGCACACAAACCACATGTACGTAGAAATAACTTTCACTCTAATATGACACATAATCACCATGCTACACATAGATACAATCATCACTATGCTGTACACAAACACAATCACCATCATACTGATTATAAACATCATCCTGCAGCCACATATAGTCATCACCATGCTTCACATAGACATCATCACCATGCTACTCCACACCACTCTACATATAACTATCATCCCTATGCTACTCCACACCACTCTATATATAGACATCATCAACATGCTCCTAACATAAATAGGAATGCTATTTGTACTTATTGTGGATTACATGGACACATTTCACCACAATGTAGAGTTAGAAGATTAGTAGATAGAAACATATATGCATGGTTTCCGAAAACTAACTTTTCAGGACCCTCAAGAACTTGGGTACCAAAGGTCACATCTACTCTTGATGTAGGTGGACCTTCCCTCCTCAACTAAGAGTAAGTGGAGTTTCGATAGTGGATGCTCGCGGCATATGACGGGAGACGCAAATCTTTTCGCATCACTATCGATAAAGAGAGAAGGATATGTATCCTTCGGTAACAACCTAAAAGGGTATATTATAGGTAATGGTACTATTGGTAATCCTCCCTCTCCCGTAATAAAGGATGTCTGCCTAGTGACCGAGTTAAAGCATAACCTGCTCAGCATTAGTCATCTTGCTGACCATGGATATGATATTAACTTTGGGCAAAATAAATGCTGTATTTATGATAGGTCAACAGGAGACATCGCTTTTGAAGGGATAAGAGAGGACAATATTTATATATTCTATCTTTCTAGAGATACTAACAATGCAGGTAGATGCCTTTATGCTCACAAGGATGAAAGATTACTATGGCACCAGCGTCTTGGTCATGCCAATATGGATACTATATCTAGGCTATCGACTAAGAAGCTAGTTAGAGGCTTGCCCGACATCACATTCAAAAAGGATACGGTATGTGCCGAATGTGAAATGAATAAGGCAACCAAGTCCTCATTTCATTCCATAAACTCTGTAAGTACTACTAGACCCTTGCAATTACTTCATATGGATTTATTTGGCCCCAGTAGAGTAGCCAGTCTTGGTGGAAAACTCTACACTTTTGTTATAGTTGATGATTTTTCAAGATTTACTTGGGTTTTCTTCCTTACAAATAAAAGTGATACAATTTCAGTTTTCAAGATTTTTGTTAAGAAAGTTCAAAACGAAAAAGGCTACATGATTACTCGAATCCGAAGTGATCATGGAGGCGAATTCGAAAATACTGATTTTGAAAAGTTTTGTAATTCCAATGGTTTTGATCATGAATTTTCTTGTCCAAGAACTTGTCAACAAAATGGTGTTGTGGAGCGAAAGAATAGGACTCTTGGCGATATGGCTAGAGTCATGTTAAACAAGTTTTCTCTTCCGAAATATTTTTGGGCTGAAGCTGTCAATACAGCATGCCATATTTTAAATAGGGTGCTTATTCGTCCTATTACGAAAAAAATACCCTATGAGCTTTGGTTTGGAAGAACCCCAAATGTTTCTTATTTTAGAGTTTTTGGTTGTAGATGTTTTATCCTTAACACCAAAGACAACTTAGGCAAATTCGATGCCAAAGCTGACGATGGTATTTTCCTTGGCTGTGCTGCCAAGAGCAAGGGATATAGAGTGTTTAACAAACGCTCATTAATTATGGAAGAGTCTACGAATGTAACTTTTGATGAAGATAACAGTGCACCAGCTACTCTTGATGATGATGTTGAGCCATCAACTTCTACTCCAATGAATACCACTACCGAAACCAATTCTCTGGAGGGCTTGCCAAAGAAATTCTCTTTCAAGCCGTCACATCCAAAAAATTTGGTAATAGGTGAGGTTTCACGCGGAGTAACTACTAGATCATCATTAAGAGACTCCATTGCTAGTACTGCCTTTATTTCAAAAATTGAGCCGAAAAATATTATAGAAGCTTTTAATGATAAATTTTGGATTTCTGCCATGCAAGAAGAACTCAACCAATTCGAGAGGAGCCAAGTTTGGGAACTTGTTCCTAGACCGGTAAATCTCTCGATTATTGGTACTAAATGGGTTTTTCGAAACAAAGTAAATGAAGATGGTTCATTTACATGCAATAAAGCTCGTCTAGTAGCTCAAGGATACAACCAAGAGGAAGGTATCGACTACGATGAGACGTATGCTCCTGTTGCGAGATTGGAATCCATTCGGATGCTTTGCGCATTTTCTAATTTTCAAAATTTTAAACTGTTTCAAATGGATGTTAAAAGTGCTTTTTTGAATGGATTTATTAAGGAGGAAGTTTATGTAAAACAATCCCCTGGTTTTGAAAATCACAAATTTCCCGACCATGTTTTCAAGCTAAAAAAAGTGCTGTATGGCCTCAAACAAGCCCCTAGAGCTTGGTATGAACGGCTAAGCAATTTCTTACTTGAGAAAGGGTTTTCAAAAGGGAAAATTGATACTACACTTTTCATAAAATCTTTCAAAGACACTATTCTATTAGTACAAATCTACGTTGATGATATTATATTTGGTTCTACTGATGAAACTCTCTGTCAAGATTTTGCCAAGTGTATGCAGACCGAGTTTGAGATGAGCATGATGGGGGAGCTTAACTACTTTCTTGGACTGCAAGTAAAACAAACGACAAATGGAACTTTCATCTGTTAGTCAAAGTATACAAAGGACATGCTGAAGAAATTCGACCTTGACAACGTCAAACCAATCAGCACTCCAATGGCTACTACAACTAAACTAGAACCAGATGAAAGCGGCAAACCTGTGGATCAACGTAAGTATCGAGGTATGATAGGCAGTCTTCTTTATTTAACTGCTAGTCGCCCTGATATTATGTTTAGCGTTTGCCTGTGTGCTAGATATCAAGCAAATCCTACGGAATCACACATGACCGCTGTTAAGCGTATCTTTCGATACCTTAAGGGTACGATTACAGTGGGCCTATGGTATCCCAAATCAACATCATTTAACCTCATTGGTTACTATGATGCTAATTTTGCCGGATGCAAGGTCGACCGTAAATGTACGAGCGGCACGTGTCATTTATTAGGAAAGGCTCTAGTCTCTTGGTTTAGCAAGAAGCAGAATTCAGTCGCACTATCCACAACAGAAGCTGAATACATCGCAGCTGGTCGTTGTTGTGCACAAATTCTGTGGATGAAGCAAACCCTTGAAGACTACAACTTATCTTTTATGTACATTCCAATCTTTTGTGACAACACTAGTGCTATAAATCTCACTAAGAATTCCATATGTCATTCACGCACGAAACACATTGAAATACGTCACCACTTTTTACATGATCATCAGCAAAATGGCACTATTAACTTAGAATTTATTGACACTGATCATCAGCTAGCAGATTTCTTTACAAAACCATTATCTGAAGAGCGTTTCAATTTTCTCTGTCGTGAACTTAGAATTTTGGACGAAGCTGTTATTAATTAAAATAGACCTGCATAAATATCGAGTATGTCTTGATTCTTTTATGATGAAATTGCTATGGGTACAAGCCAAAAGGGTCCTTCTGACAACAAGGCGTAAAAGCCTAAGCGACACGGTGCACTAGTCCTCAGGACTACCGCTAGCTGGGATCCGGCCCCTGCAGCTAACCCATGGCAACTTCAACACATTGAATTATGGCATAATTCCTTGTTTAATACATG
Source organism: Iris pallida (assembly GCA_029216955.1). NCBI lineage: Eukaryota > Viridiplantae > Streptophyta > Magnoliopsida > Asparagales > Iridaceae > Iris > Iris pallida. The sequence goes on along the minus strand of JANAVB010000197.1, from coordinate 17,331,386 downwards.
GTTCATTTTTATTTATCACATGCTAAAATTCAGATTTTCCAACTTCACTTTGCTTCAGCGTAAATTCTTTGTCATTCTCCAATTTGGTCTTTTTCAATTTTATATATGTATTCTTTTATCATACTCTTTTGATTTTTCTCTCTTAACCAAATTTTATGCCTTTGGTCAGTTCTGGTTGCAGAAACTAGAACTCGGGCCGAACTCTGGCTTACCCAGAGTTCGGGCCGAGTTCGGTCTGGCTGTTCCAGAACCGGGAGCAGCCTCAGCCGCTGATCAAAAAGCTTGATCTAATGGTCCACATTTGCTCCGACCATTCAAACCCTTACACAAATATTCGGGTTCCCCTCTTCTCTCTCCTCCATTGCCACCTTCTAAACTCCTCCAAACTATTTTCCTCCAAACCCTAACCCTAGTTCTTCCTTCCTAGAGCATATCTCTTCTCAAAACTCAAGGAGAAGGCCTCTCTCACCATTCTCCTTCATATTTCATCATCACTTTGAGGTATATCTCCACACTTCTCTCCATCTCATTTTTCTCAATTGTCTTTATTATTTCATGGCTCCACGATTGTTCAATAGGGGGAAAAGACTTCGAACCGAGGGTGCATCCTCTTCGAATGCTCCTCCTCATGTTGAACCACCCATTGAACAACCCACTGCACCACCCGTTGAACAACCCAATCAACCACCTATCCACCCGTTGTTCAACCCACCTCGTCCACTTGACCCCAACACGTTTGATGACAGGATATTTGTATCACTTGACGCTTCAAATGAATGGTTTAGTGATTTTTGGACACGTCCGGTGTTTGCGGGTCATCCTATCAATTTCATAATTTTCTCCCAATATGATTCACTTTTTCATGATCTTTGTCTTGACGAACTTGTCACCACCAACTCGGTTATATATCGCAATGCTATACAAATGTTTTATTGCAACCTAACTCATAATGATACTCATATATTTTTACGGGTTGCAGGCATTGATATTTCTTTCGATGATTTCGACTTGGCCGACCACCTTGAACTCCCGGAGCCAAACTCATGGGAAAAACTTGTTGAAGCTCGTAGATTTCAATTTCCCGATGGGTCTTCTCTCGAAAGCTTTAAGGACGAGTTGTGTACCCCTAACACACGTCCTCGTAAGCTTTTGGCCAAGTTTCTCAATCCCTATTTTTATGAACTTCATCGGATTATCTTTAACACTATTCTGCCCAAAGCGGGATCCACCGATGAGGTCACCTACTTTGAAATATCGACTTTGTATCATCTCCACTTTCATGTTCCATTTAATCTTCCATGTACCATGATGGACTGGATGATTAATTCTAGGAAGAAACCAAGATCCTTGGTTTATGCTTTGTATCTTCCTATGATCTTTCGTGCTTTTCGTGTACCTCTTGATGAGTGCCAGTTCCTACCTGCCTCTTCCTTCCTATCTAAGGCACGACGGCTTCAGGCAGCCGTTGGCTCACCTGTTGTGTCTGAGCACTCTGATGATGATGAGCCCGACGCACCTCCTCTTGGAAAGGATGCGCCTCCTCCTCCTGCTACTCTTGAGTCCCTCCAGACCATGCTCTACGATCGATTCACTTTAGAGGATGATCGCTGGACTCAGCTTGACTACCGGACCACACTGCAGATGAGTGCCATCAGCAACTCACTGTACGACATCCGGTACTCGATATCCTGCCATCCTTCTATGCCTATTCCTATGGAGCGGGATCCTGCTCGCGATGGATATCGTATCGATGAACCTTGGGTTGTCCGTTACTTGGATCCGGATGCGGCCTTCGTGGACCCTCGTCGTTCCTTCACAGATCCATCCGACGACGCTGGACCTTCACGAGCTCGATGATGGATATGGATTTCTCCTTGTTGCTGCTACTGAGGATCGTAGTTTTATATTTTCTGCATTTTGGACTTTGGTTTATGTAGTTGACTCATGCACTTTGGTTGTGTAGACTTATATATCTTTGTGACTCTTGGAGACATTCGATTATGCTGTTTATCAGTTTATGCAGTTTATCTTATCAGTTTATGCAGTTTATCTTTATTATTTTTTGGTGTGCTTGCCAATCATTTTTTTCTGGATGTTTGATAAATGCCAAAAGGGGAAGAAATTTTGGTATATTCTATATTCTTTTGTATCTGTATCTGTGCTTTGGGGAAGAATGCTTTTAACAGGCCAACAGGATTCAAAACAACATTTACGGGGGAGCTATTGCTAGCTCGGCACTGATTACGGGGAAGCTATGTCATTGCTCTTAAATGTGTCCAGGTATGAATATTGAATATACAAATATCATTTTGTCAATTATCAATATGGGGGAGATTGTTGACACAAAATCACAGTCAACTAAATATTGATAGAATTTACTACATGATACTTGTGATAATTCAATACGACACATGAAGACTACATTCAGTACAAGTCAGACGACAGCTCGGATTTGTAATGCAACATATTGTTTAAGTCTGTATTTTACAATTTCATTGAGTCTAGACTTATGTAAACTGAGCTGTGTTGAGCATCTGAGACTTAACCTATACCCATATCCCAAAATCAAAAGCTCCACACAAATCCAAATAAGTCAATTGGACCTTTGACCCATTCTTTGCTCTGGAGACAGAGTTCGGGCCGAACTCTGCCTCCACACAGAGTTCGGGCCGAACTCTGCCTCCTAAAAATTAGGAACCTAATTTTTAGGGTTAGCTGGTTGCAAGTTGTCCAACGGCCAAATTTTTGAATATTTGACCCAGAATTCTGGCCGAATTTTGCCTACCTGGTATCCTATAAATAGGCCATGAATTCTCTCATTTTCATTCATCCAATCTTCTCTTCTCTTCTCTCTAAAGCCATATACAAGCCATACCCTTCTTAATCAACTAGCCACAAAGCTCCCTAAGCCTCAAGTGCTCAAAATTTTTCAGTTAGGAGTTTTGTGCAAGAGTTCAAGAAGTCGCTTGGAAAATTCTAAGCATCGCCACTGCGATCTCTGTAAGAAGTTGACGTGCTCTTCTGAAGAAAAGGCACAGGGTGTAACTACTATTTCAAAAATAGTGGATTTAATCATGAGCTAGAGTTTTCAGGCCTGGACTAGTCCTCCACGAGGGGAACCAAGTTAAAAATCGACTGTGTTTGCGTATACTTTCTTGCTTCTTATTATTTACGTATTTACTCTGATTACTTTTTGTTTGTGAAAGAGTTTAAATTTTTAATTAGATATTATTGTTAGAAACTCTATTCACCCCCCTCTAGAGTTGCCATCTGGTCTTCAGGCATCAGGTAAGATGTTAAGTCTATGCATCACGATCTGGGGATCAAGTCCCGGCATATCTTCATAGCTCCAAGCGAAGACGTCGATATATTCTTTGGCCAATTTGACTAAAGTCTCCCGATCTTTTCCCTTTAGACTCTTGCTGATGAAGATAGGTTTGGAAGAAGACCCATCCCCAAGGTTGATCTGCTCGACTTCGTCTTCGGTAGGGGGTTCGCGTAATTCAAAACAAGACTCCCACTACACTCCTAGGCATTGAGCCCAAGGTTGTTCCTCGAAGAATTCCGGCGTTGGGTCATCGCCTTCATCCACTTGAGATTGTGCAGATGCCATGTTGACTGATAGCACCCGCTTGAAGATTGGGTCGATACTGGTATCGGAATCCTAAGTTGATGCTTCAGATGAGTGAGAGTGCTCCACTTCTTCCGTTTCCGAACTCTTTGGAGTTGCCGACGGCGTAACATAGCCTACCATCCGTCGAGTACGATGATAGTAGTCCTGCGGCTTTCCTACAGGTGTTGGGAGCCGGAGGAGAAGACGCCGACCTTTGCCGTAGTTCAGGACCTTGTTGCTTTTCAGATCGTAGCCCATCTTTTGGATGAGGTACTTTGTCTTGTCCGTGTACCGATAGACTTGTATTCTGCCGGTATCCGATTCTGGCTCGAGTGGCGGGAGGTTTTAATGACGCTCGACTTTGCCAAAGATGATGGGTTCTTCGTCCTGGTTCCGCGGTGGGACCATAAAACAGACTCTTTGGGACGAGACTACTCGATTTACATGATTGACGGTCGTTATTTGTGTTTGTAACGACCATAGAGCGTTATCTAGTGTATACATGGTATTCCAATGTGGAAGACTAGAGTAATTGAAAGACACTCTATTATTAATAAAACACGAGATTTTGTCTTGTGGGATTACATTGTCAAGAGAAGGTACATCTATGTCAGCAGATATGTATTCTCCTAACTCTTCATCCATGAGCACTGGGGCTGGTTCGGGAGAGCTCAGCACAGACTTGACCTTGGACTCTGAAAGGGCTGTGTGGGCCTTCTCTTGCAGCTTGAGTGAGGTCGAAGCTTGCGGAGGCTTGCCTTTAAGACGCACCTTCAGGGGTGCCTCAACTGCGCCTTCGGTAACCGGTTCCTTCCCCTGTAGTTTTGCCACAAGGGGAGCCGACATTTGAGGAGATTTTCCTTTGAGCCGTATCTTGAAGGGAGCTTCGGTGGATGTTCTGCCTAGAGAAGTCGGTGCTTTTCCAGGTAGCTTGATTGTTATGGGAGGCAGCGTTTGAGGTGATTTTCTTTTGAGTCAAATTTTTAGAGGAGCATTGGGAATCATCTCTGCCTCCACGTCCATCTCTGTCGCAGTTTCTGCTTCGTCGTCAGCATCATTGGCTTCCCCTTCGTCGAGCGACTTGTACAAGCTAGTATCAGCGAAGTAGGCTTCGACCCCTTTGAAGGGGTCAATGTCGGCGAACTTTGTTCGGATGATGCCGTTGGTGGACACGTACTTTATGTATTGGTGGAGTGTAGACGGCACCACCATGTACTCGTGCAGCCACGGTCGAGCTAGCAGGAGGTTGTAGTTGACGTCGGCGTCTACGACATAGCAAGTGACTTCGGTTCGGAGATTACCGATATGACATTTCAGTCAAATTTTCTCCAGCAGTTCACTTTTGCTGGTATTAAAACCGATGATTGTAGTGTTGGAAGGCGCCAGACGGTGCATCGGGATTTCCAATGTTGAGAGCAGAGTCCTAGGGATGATGCTGAGGGAGGACCCTGGATCGATCTGAATTCGCTTCACTTTGAGGGAACCCACATATCTTGTGTAATACAGCGGCCTGTTGTGCCGGTTGTGCTTGAGTAGCATGTCTTGTTGGGTGAAGGTTAAATTGGGGATGACCTCCTTCGCACAATGGCAGTGAGCATATGTTGTTAGGATATCTTCAGGCTGCTTAACCTGACTGACGAAGGACTCAACATCCTTCAAGGCTTCACAGAGAGCTTCGCGGGTGTCTTTGGAAAGACGAAGAAGCTCGAACAGAGATAGGCGGGCAGGTGTACCAGCAAGTTGTGCCTGTATGTCAAAGTTGTGGGGCTTGGCTAGCCCCGAAGCATTTTCTCTTCGCAAAGGCTTGTCGAAGCGGGCCTCTGTGTGCTTCTGTTTATTGGCCGCTGGAGGTCTGGATGGACCTCCTTCTTGGACAGCAGGGGTGGTGCAGGGAGGCACCACCTCGACGGCAGCTTCGTCAGGTTTAGCTTTCTGCTGCGAACGCATTTGTACAGGAAGTGCCTCTTCCGTGGAGGAAGAGACCATGCGGCAAGACATGGTCTTCTTGCCCTTGGTTTTGGAGGCAGAACGTACCCCCAGTTGAGTAACTTCGGAGACGAGGTCTGGGTGAACCCATACGATCTCTTTCCGAGATGTGGTGAGTGGGATGAGTCCACTCATGTTGTCACGGGTAGGTGGTAGGTTGACCACCTCCATTGTCGTCTTTGGGATGGGGACGACGCCATCTTGTGCTGTGGTTGGCGACAAGGTGCCGAATTGGTGCGACACCAGGTTGGCCGAGACTGTCTTCTCTCGTAATCGACGGAGATGACATTCGCATTGATCATGCGCTGGATGTAATTCTTGAGGACGTAGCAGTCCTGAGTTGGATGCCCGACAAACCGATGGTAGTGACAGTTCCTTGGGTTGTTCACTCTTCCAACCTCATCGGGACGCTTCGGGTCCGGTAATTTAATCTTATCACCCTGCTTCAATATCTCGAAAAGTTGCAAGGTGTCCTCATCATTGAAGGAGTAGACCTCCTTTGGCCTCTGTGCAAGCGGAGGCTTTTGAGTAGGTGTTTGCATGTTCTTAGAAGCATTGATAGTTAATGCATGCTTTCCCTTCTCCTCACGCACAGGGTTGCTGGTAGCAGGCCGTTTTCCCTTGTCCTCGAAGACAGGGAAACTGACTCCCAGAAGGCGAGCATTGCATGCCTTCTTTTCAGCTGCTTCGGCCTCAATAATCAATGAGCTCCAGTCAGGAGGAGGCGTGGAATTGAGCCAGAGCTTGATCGCTGGAAGCATGTTCATGCTGCAGGAGGAGAGGAGTGCGTGTTCTGGCATACCCGGGGGCAGCATAAAACAAGCATGTCGGAATCGTTCGATGAATGCTCGAACGGTCTCTTTTTCCGTCTGTCGCACCTCTATAAGGGATGCCATCATCATGTCTTTCCCTCCGTCATAGAAACGATCAAGGAAGATGTGTGTCAAGTTATCAAAGGAAGATATGGAGTTGTCAGGGAGAATGCAGTACCAGTCGTAAGCCACTCCTTTTAATGCCCCGACAAACAGGCTGGTGAGTAGCGCGTCATCCTTCGGGAGATGTCTCGTTTGAGACTGGAAGTATGTCATATAACGGCGTGGAGATTCCTTTCCGTCGTATGGCGTTAATGTTTGTGGTCTATACTTGGGAGGATAGACCACTTTGTTCCATTCGAGGGGGTATGGTTGCGGGATCCCCATCTTCTGGCGCTCCTCCTGTCTATCCTTTGACTCGAAGCATTCATGCAAGTCCTTGATCATCTCAACCACATCTTCCGTGGAGCTGGGAGTAGGAGAAGGCGGTACAGTCTGGAGTTGTATATTCGAGGGTTCCGATACCCGGGGTGCTTCGTGGCAATCGGTATTCAAGGATGCTCGTTGAAGGGGAACACTTGATTCACCGTTGGCTCCTGGGTCAGGATTGATGGAAGGTGCCCTGGACAAAGCTGACCGTATCTCAAACACTGCTTGAGTCAGTATTTGTATGGAGGCAGAGAGGGTTTTGAGTCCCCCCTCCAAAGTATCCATGCGCTGAACGAGGTCTACTGGCGGAGCATCTGACTCCGTATCACCACCCCCTGTCATGTTTACTGTCATGACATGGCTGGAAGTGGATGGATCGGTTGAAGCTTCACTTTCAGCCTCATTCTCCTGAAAAAGAGTCCCTTCCACTGGAGTTTCATCCTGGCTACCTCCAGTTGTGCTCTAGAGGATCTCTTCGTCTTCGGGATGAGGATCAACAAGGGCTTGACTACCCCCAGTTATGCTCTGGAGGATATCTTCGTCTTCGGGATGAGGATTAACAAGGGCTTGACTACCCCCAGCTATTACTTCCTCTGAAATCTTCTTTCTTCCCTGGGTGCCTTCAAACACTCCTGAGGACGGGACATTCACCTTGTTCTTCCTCGACTGGCTTTTGTATGAGAACGAGGTCGAGGAGTTGCCAGTCGCCTTTCGGATTGAAGAGGAGTTAGAGACTACGTTGCAAGAAGCAACCTTTAGTTCCGGCTCTTCTTCAATCGACACCTTCTTCCCGAGGCGACGTCGAAGGGGTGTTGACGATTGCAGTCGCTGGAACACAGACTGCCTTTGTGGTGGGACCGCTGTCTTACAACAACAGTTGATGGTGACCACAGCACAGGTGTGCCCTGTGAGGGGCGCATTGTGCTTGTCGGTTGGCTCTCCTGATCGGCATTTGTGAATGATCATATTACGCAAATCGTTATAGGAGTGTGCCACCTTTACACCCCCATCAGGCGCATGGCAAGTCCAAGCACCGGGGTGATCAAGTGAATGCTGCACCCCCTGATCCAGCACAAAAGATACGCCCAGATCAGTAGTGGGAGGACAACATTTATAGTGACTTGAACCAGCATCAGACGCACAACCAATGTAGGCACTGGGGTTCAAGACCACAGAATTTGCCTTGCACGGCTTGGTTGCAAACGCAGCAGATGCGTCCAAGTGAGACAAGGACTTTGAGGGTCGGCTCGTTTCTAGCACAGAAGCACCCGAGTCAACCTTGTACAGCTTACCATCAGCAGCGCGTATGATTGTGAACGCATGCTTCTGGTTTTTTGTTGGCATAGCACGTTTAAGGCGCATGGTCCGTGCCGCCTTGGACTTCTTCGTACCAGCCCGCTGGGGTGCATAGTACTCAGAGTCCAAATTATCCTTGCCATGACAGCGAGTGAGTCTATCAAAGACAAAGGCCTTCTACGACGCACCAGAGTTCATGCGCAGGGCGTTAGATGCGCCCCTGCTCCGTCGGCGAATTTTTTTTGACTGAAAAGGAGATGGTTGGGGAATGTGGTCAGCACCACGTTTTCCCGAGAGATGTGCTGCACCTGTGGGCGCATCCTGGCTGCTGAGGATGTCAGCGAGAAAGGTAGGCTGCATCGGCGTATCCCCTTCAGTGATGGTGCCAGGGGCCTCCACCTTGCGCACTCAGGCTTGGCGAGTCTTCTTCGGCTTCGGCAGCCGCTTCGAAGGACTTGCTCTATCTTCAGAGATGAACTCTTCATACGCCTGTTGATCGAGGCGTACGACTAGTGTCTTGTGGGAGGAGCCCACCCTCACGTTGTCAGTTTGCGCCACAGCTTTCTCATCAGAGGAGAAAGAAGTCCCCAGCAGAGTCGCCGGCTTGTTTGCCATTAAAATCTTTGTTAGAATTTCAATTACAAACAGAACAGTATTACAATGTAGGACTTGGATGTAGTCCTAGGAGTACACTTTTGTTTTTATCTGGGTACTTGTGTCGATGGAGCGAGTGGTAATGCATTGACTCCATTGACGATCTGACGACGATTTTAGATTCTCTGAAGGTCTGGGTTGCTCTGGATGCCGGAGCATTGCGGAGGGGAAGAAGACGTTGAGTGTCTCTTCTGGCCTCTGTAGATGTGCTTCTCTCGGAGTATGTATGCACGTCCTTCTCTCTGTCTGTGTCTCGGGAAGAAGAAAATGATCCCTCTATTTATAAGCAGTAGGTTGGGCTGCTCATGCGCGCATATGTAGGATGCGTCTGTACGTGGGAACACCACGTGGCTGATGCTGGCGGGAGGAGGATGCATGGATGATGCACCATGATTTGTGGGTTGAATCCTTTATGCTACTTTTGTGGGCTGGCACGTGGTAGTAGAGAGGATCTTTTGGTTGCTAAAATCTTGAGGGGTTAGCACCCCTTCATAGGCCGAACTGAGTCAAGGGACACATGGCGTATGTCCATGGCTCAAAGATCTCGGATTTGGTGGAGGGTGATCTTAACAGGATGCGCCTAGGATTGGGCGCATGAGGAGACTTAGCTCGTAACCTTCAGGAGTCACAAACCAGTCGGGACGCATGGCTTTTGAGGCGCATGCGGGGCTTCAGTAGCATGGCCGGGGATGCGCATGCTGCGACTTTACTTCTGTCTTTAGGGATCAGAGTGTAACGCCCCAGTCCCAAAGTACGCGGAACTAGGCATACGAAACATGCCAGCAGTACCTCTCCAACAGTCATATATTATAATAGACTCAGTAGGAAGTACTTAAGCTGTAAATATCTAAGTAATGACCACAGGTACAATGCTAATCTCATCCACACAATATATTCAAATATCAAGAGTGCCAAGACAGGATAAATAAGATAGTCTGAATAACATGAAAAGAGCTGTCCAGCAGATAAGAACTAGAGAATGTCTCGGGCATATCCCGGCAATAAACAAAAGGAAATAAATAGCAAGTCTCAACACAAATCTGCTAAGAAATAATCATCCAAAGATGGATGAACTACATACTCAAGCAAAGTCCTCTGGCACAACCTCGTCCTCCTGTGTAGGTACGTCTCCTGCAACAGCACCTAATTCGTACACCTCAATATATGCCTCCTCAGATACACCTGGTAAAGATGACCAGGTCCTCAGGGGACATAACAAGGTACAAAATAAAGCATGCCATGTATAGTAAATGAAAGTACTCCAGATAACTACTCAAGGGTATCTATATAAACCAGTCTAAGTGTAATGCAAGTGAGAACAAGCTCTGTACATCGGACTACTACGCCATAGGCACCATGTCGGGGGACCTCAGGCGTACGAGTAAACACTGAAGCTCTGCTACAGAGACCACAGTATACGAGTATGGGTAACAGTCATATCCCGGCTATAGAGACAATGACTAAACGTGTATCAATCGGGTAGCCCGATGCATCAGTCTTTGTTCTCCCCACCCCATGTACTAGTCTACCATGTCATGTCAAGTAACACTAACCAAATCGAGCAAATATTCCTGTAACCTATAATATAGTCAAAACCATGAATTATCATGTAAGCAACTCCGTAAAATGAGGTGTCAGTGTCCTGAGGCCTTTCATGTCAAAGGACATGATCATATATGTGCGGAATGCCTAACATCATTACCCAATACCCGCGTACGGATATCGACACCCGAGTTTGATCGGACATGTAATATTGACAAGATTCTATGTAAGTAGTAACTATTTATCAAACTAAATAAGAAACAAGAATTGCAACTATAGTAAAGTACATCAACTACGTATCAATGGCAAGGTACACTTGCCTGGGTCCTGAGCTGTGGTTTGGTGATAATCATATATAGTTCTAGGAAGTGCGTAAGCGCCTGCTGTAAAAATAGAAAAAAATGATTCCAGAATAAGAGAACAACTACAAATGGATATTCACATGTCCGAGTCTGGACACAAACAAATTGGTAATTTTTAAAATACCGTGGAATCCAAGGGTGACCCGCAACGCACCAAATAACGTGTCGGTATCAAGTGTCTCATAATTTCACAAACTTAGTGTTAACGAATCCATCATGACGCCACGAACCTAACGGTACTTTCAGAATTGAGTTATGACCCCGTTTGACAAAATCGTCTGTTGCGTCGGATAATGGGACCCACAAATTGGTGTTCTGGTTAACGGTCTCAGATTTGCACCAAACTTGAGTCACCGGACCAGCGTTACATGACGAGTTCGATGGCGCAAGTTCTGTGTCAATCTGACAAGCGAGTGAAAAAATGGTCGAATAAATTGAAAATAGGCCAAAAGAAAATTATGGCTAGGAGTGCATTACTAATAAGAAGGGTGGCTTTATCGATTGCATTAAAGCATACGTTGTTTGTTGTTGTGCATAGCTTAACATAAACACTATAAGTTACTGTATGTATACAATGTATTAATAAAGAATTAAATGTTCTAGTTTACTAAAACATTAATGTCCAAAAACAATTGACATATATATGCTTGCATCTATAATTTTAAATATATTCATTCTATGGTTCAACTACTTATTTCAAAATAAGAAATAATAATTATTCATTTGTAAAACCAATAAATAATTGTTACTTGTAATTCTATATATATATAAGTATTAATCCTCTCCAAATTAAGGCCAATACAGAATTTCTTTTTTTTGTTCACTTGGTGGGTTCATCCTTAATTATTAGAAAAGAGAGGGGTTATTAACAAATTGGAAACAAACTTTTGAGAGCACAACTTTCCTATCTTTGATGTACGTATAGCTAAAGAGAATATTTCCTTTGTGTGCTATGAACAAATAGAATTTTATATTAAATGGAGCTCTTCCTTAACTTGCCACCATGCATGGATTTGAATACTGCATGTACAGTACCGGGGACTCTTTCTTTTTATACGTGAACAACATTTCCAATTAATATGTGTCAATAGAACTCCACTTCCTATCTCTATCTACTAACAATCTTTAATAACTATTTGCTTACCACAATCTTTAACAACACTGCATGTACAGTGGGCGCATAGGTTCATGTTCACCAGGATGCATGGATTTGTGCTTTGTTGGGCGCATCCATACGGGGCGCTCGATGCTGATGGGCGCATCTGTATGGTGTGTGGGATGCTAACAGGCGCATCGGCTGCGTGGCACATCCTTATTGGTCTGTCTGTTGAGTTCTTCGGGTCATTGATGGCTCTCTGATTTAGCTGAATTCGAAGGGGCAAATTCATCATCATAAATGCAAGTTCATTGCACTAACTTCGGAAGGTTGCCACTTGGTGCATGGACTTATTTTGCCTTAGCCTATAAATAGTAACAGTTTGAGAGAGTTTTGTTGCCTCTCTCTTGACTTCTCGACGAAAATGAACTTCTCTGCTTGAGTACATTCCGTTGACAAGACGCTCCCCAGGGTGAAGATGCGTCGAGTCGTCTTCGTACGCCCTTGTGAAGGTGACTGTTACATCTAAAAGTCGGGATTGCGGGATCCCGACGCAGGCCGAAGGTGCCTGTTGCATCCAAAGATCGGGACATTCATGTCCCGTCTTCGTTATGCTGGAAGAGCCCCAAATCGGAATTGCGGTGCTCTGCTCTTTCTTGGACTTTGGAGAGCTCTTCTTCCTGCTAGAGTGGGGTTGGTTGCCCACCCTTGTTATGCTCAACAACTGCTTTATTAGCCGAAGCACTTGATCGGGTCGAAATAGAGCGCATATGCTGAATGATGCGCCTGACTGAGATACCAAAGAGATGCGCCTAGCTGAGACGCTGAAGAGATGCGCCTGACTGAGACGCTGAATGATGCGCCTGACTGAGACGCCGAAGATATGCGCCTAGCTGAGACGCCGAAGAGATGCGCCAAGCTGAGACGCTGAAGAGATGCGCCTAGATGAAGTTTAGGGTAATAGAGTCTTCTATGTAAAAAGAGTCTTTTGTCATGTAACAGACTTTTACGAAATAAAAAGCCCGTTTATGCTGCTACTCTTTTACTGTTTTATGATATTTTCGGCGCACGTTGACTTGGGTAGTTGATGCGCCTGAAGTTTTCATGCTTCTACACTATATAATATATATATGATGCTTGCTTGAGTTTTCCGGTGTTGAGGGTTGCGCCACTGAAGGGGTCGGCAAATTCGATATATAAACTTGCGTGGTTCCTGTGTTGAGAGTTGCTCCACCGAAGGGGTCGACGAACCCGGTTTTTAATTATATCATATATTTGTCTCTTGTGAATTTCCGGAGTCACCCTATACAAAGGAGACTCTGCCAAAAATTTTGGAAATTTCAAGAGATAGTCAAAATTCTTGACTTTCAGGAAATATCGGATTAGTACTTAAGACCTAAAGTCATTTAGGAAAGGTACTTAGAATCAGCTAGGAAGCATTGGGCGGGAGAGAACAACCTGAATATCCCTAAATAGTTCCATAGCATAATTAAAGTTAAAAAGCTGATCAGTAAAGTTTCTACTCATTCGTAAGGCCATGTGAATCGAGTTTGTGAGGCTTAGCTCACGTATTTTCGTTTGCTCAAGGGAGGCAAACTAAGCCCAAGGGAGGCTCTTATTTGTTTGCTCAAGGGAGACAAACTAAGCCCAAGGGAGGCTCCAGATTATTACATTTATTTCGACAGTAACATCGAATAGGTGATTGTTAAGCCCAAGTGTCACGACCCGCACCCGCTTTTCGGATACGAGACGTGTCCAAGCCAGCCTACGCCGCAGATTCGGCGGTAGAACGCTGTCACGGCCATGATGCTCAAAATCACAAAATAATATATTTATTGCTCATTCACATTTCTAGATTTATTACAACAATTACAAAATTTACATTTAAAAAAAAATACAAAGTTTTACAATTAATGAAACTGATATAACTTTTATCTAATTTCTAGGTTTCTGTCTGCAAGTACACCCGTATCTCCCAAGCTAAGTGAAGCTACAGCTAAACCTGAAAAATGTTGATTTCCAGTCAGGAATGGAACAAGTACACAAACCGACGACAATACGAAAACACAAAAGAATTAACAAGACATGAAAATAATATATAAGATATAAAAAAAACTGGAAAGTACAGATGACATGGCACGGTGAAGATGAAAAGGAAAAATAAATAAAAGACATCTACCTAGGTGGTGTAAAATATCCGTTTCGATATGTGAACGGCTAGGAGGTAAATCCGGCACCCTGCACGTGTCGTGTGTAGCTGCTATTCTCCACGAAAGACACGGAGGATAGTTCTGGGTAGTCCACATGTCTACTAAGATATTTCTCCTCCCGACTACTCCGTGTGAAGAGCGTGTCAACAAGCAGCAAGATATATGTATAAACATGAAATGAAAAGACTACTATGAATCGAAAGCAATCAGAAAGTGCACTTGCCTGAGGTCCTTAGCTGGTGAAACCAATAATAATATACCACTCAATGAGCCACAATCAGTCAACACATGCAGAAGTCTCCAGATACTGAAATAAACATTGCCAATGTTCTTAGTATAGTCAAATTAGCTAGGATTGCCTGTCCTTAAGTCCAATTCTGGATACAAGGGCGAAACGGTAATTTTGGACAAAAACGATATCCGCCGTTGAACCCGCTTTGCACCGAAAAGCGTACCAGAGTCAATGGTCTCTAAAGTCGTCAAACTACATGTCTACTGATTCGGTTTGATGATACGAACCCAACGGTATGTCCAATTTTGAATTCCGAGGGACCGTGCACAAAATCGCCTGTTGAGTAGGACCGTAGGGCCCGCAAAATGACGTACGATTCAACTGTCTCAGAATTGGACCAAACTTGGCATACAGGACCAAAAAAATGATACGGTCCTGCTGGCACAAGTTTCGTCTCAACCTAACGAGCGCACACAAAGTTATGACTGAATTTGCATTACACGGATACGGGGCGATTCCGACGGATACGCATCAAATTCGTCGCGCACACGCGACCAATTTGAATTCCGTCAAAGCCCACACGACCACGAAGCCGTTACTTACCTTTCGATGCTTTCGGTTCACAACCACGTCGCCCGAAATGGCGGGACGCACGTCGTGTGGATGGATTTTTTCTATTTTCTATATTTTGAAAACAGATTTTTGTTGAACTTTGAAAGTTGATTTCTTTGTACATAGTTGATAAAATTCAAAACTACAAATTAGGTTATGAAGCCCTATATGTTGTCTTCAAGTGTCTTTAATTAGTTTTCTTAACCTGACGTTGATTTGACGATGATTCGCCTCCCAACAAGGGTGTTTGGACCGACTTACGTCCTGTTTTGGACAGGTTTTTCGATGAAGTTTTCATCGATTTTCTGGACGGGGTGCTTGTCTATCACATAAACTATCTACTGGGATCGAAACGTGGTTATATTGACTTTCTAAAACAACTTACAGATTGAAAAACGATCCATCATAGACGGAGATACGTACCTATGAAATCGACTCCCCGGTATACTGATGCTGCGACTGTCTCTTCCTTGTGCGCGCGGCCGTCCTCCGCCGGCCGGCGGTGGCTGCGGCGCCTCACGGCCGCCTGGGTGGCGCGCCTGGGCCTGGGGTCGGGGCGAGGAGTTTAGGGTTTGGGTTTTGGTGTCTCCCTTTGTATATATATATATATATATTGAGTATGATGTGTTAACAGAACGATTAGCCGAGAGTAATCGGGTTGGTCCCTTGTGTTGGGCCTGTGGCATTGACGAGCTGGGATCGGGATTGCTCATGTGGGGATTGCTTAGTGCTGTTGGGGAGCTGGGTTAGCCCAGGCCTGCTACTGTTTCTCTTTTCTTTCTTCTTATTTATTTTATATATAACATATATATATATATATATATATATATATATATATATATATATATATATATATATATATATATATATATATATATATATATATATATATATATATATATATACACACTTACACATATACAATATATTATATATATATAATATATATATATATATATATTATATATATATATATATATATATATATATATATATATATATATATATTATATATATATAATATATTGTATATGTGTAAGTGTGTATATATATATATATATATATATATATATATATATATATATATATATATATATATATATATATATATATATATATATATACCTTTATATATATATATAAAATATATATATATATATATATATATATATATATATATACCTTTATATATCTATATATATAATCACTTACGTATATATATATGCATATATACACATATAATATTTATATATATATACACACAAAAATATATAATAATAACAATATAATAAGAATAATATAATAATAACAATAATAATAAGAATAAGAATAATATAATAATAACAATAACGAAAATCAATAAACTAATAATGGTGGATATACTCTTTATACACAGTCTAAAAATCACCCTTTAAGTAAAATGAATTAATAATAAAAACATTTTAAAATTTTGGGGAAGGGGAGCTACAAATCTACCCACCTTAAAAATAATTTCGTCCTCGAAATTCTAACTCATAATTATTCCCTAAATAATAAGTCTACCTGAACCTTAATCTCCTTAAATTTTTAATTCCTCTAAAAATAGTTTGTATCCTTCTCCTAGCTATATAGCCTCCAGGACTTCTACCCACCTTTAGTCACACTACTCCTCAACTAAGGTCTTAAAATTCTTCTAACTGTTTGCTAACAATCCTACCAATAAATATCTAGGCATACGGTATCTGTAATCATCTCCTATTTATCAAGCAACTCAAAGTTTAACAAGCAACCAATTTACACAAGTAGCTAAAAAATTTTGGTGAATGCTAATAAGTATGACCTTCGTCTCTCTGCAATAGAAAGGACAGGAAGATAAGGAAGAACAATCAAGAGCAATTATGAAGTTTAAAGGGCGGTAGGGAATATACAATAATACAGATAGAAAGAGTATTTATGAACATATAGTCTTATTCGCTAGATTGGGCTATTCTAGTCCAGTCACTTGCTAAGTTTCTCAGAGGGTCTCATAATTTATGCAATACAGAAGTTCCGTTCTCAAAATTAATCAAGGTTCCATAATAGAACGGAATTTGAGAAATCAAGATCGTGATCTTTTCCGTGGTTATTTAAACACACGAGTAAGGAATATAAATGCAATACAAGATCGTATCTCGACTCCCAGGTAGATGGAATAAAGGTTACGAATGACTTCGCATCCCAAGAGGTGGAGACTACATCATAGGTATAGGGACCTATTTCAAATAGTTCGATTTTATAGTTCAAAAATGGGGTACGCCTAGATGGGTTGTACAGGGTCTTAATGGGTTCCCTAACTGGACATCACTAGTTGTTTGGGTGAACATTAGGTTTCAATCTACATGGACTAGACAAGATCCCAATGATAAAACTCTTTCTACTAGATTAGGGTATCCTAGAATAGGTTTCTATCCAAGGGTTGAGCTAGTTGTCCGTCAAGTTGGTTAGCTAGGTCCATAACCCCAAGTGCACCTTCAGTGACTTTTGTGTTTAAGTAGCACATGAGGCCTCAATTGGGTGGCACACTAGTGACATGTGCATAGTGGGCTTCGAGTAGGTCACAACCGTATATTGGGTCACAGGAATTGAGTCGAAGTTAAGGCTCTAATGGAAGTCGAAAAGTATACCGGGTAGGTACTATGGTAAGAGTTATAGCTAGTCCTTTTAACCTGAAAGTCATACCACAAGAATAGAGTACAAGGGGACGGGTTTGAGTGGGACATAATATACCTGGATGAAGGTGGACTTATCTAGATCTTGCATATAAAATTTGTTGGAAGATAACAGTTGGTCTCGTGCTCCGAATATTAATGACACGGTCGGGGACACTAAATGATCTAAATGGAAAGTGGGAGTCCATGGGGCACTAATTATCATCCTAATGAAAATTATCCTAATCAATCGGTAATCCTCGTATATCTCAAAATTTTAGAAGGCTTACAGTCTACCCACCTTAGAAGCTAGGATATGGTTTTAGGAATAATGAGGTTAGAAGGATTCCGATAGTAGCTTGAGGGTCGAGAGGAGAACGAGTAACTCAAGGCAAGGTTCCAGTCACAGGGCTGGCCGATGGTAGCTATACTTGCGTATACCACTATCATAGCCATGGGGGATACTCTATATCTAGCTATCAATTACGAGTTTTCGTCTTTCCAATCAGTGAAGACGAAAACAATAAAGAGTTCAAGAGAGATGTCACTGAACACAATTGCATGATTTAAGGGCGAATGTTTAATTCAAGAGGAACTGTCAAAGCAGTCGCGGATGAGATCCTAGAGACATCTATATCTCAATCCACGTAGGGTAATTAGATGAAGAGCGAACCAAATGCATCATGGTTGATCAGACCGTAATACAATGATTCTGATTAGACAATATGTTAACGGGCGTCCCCAATAAACATATGTCTGGAATCAAGCTCGATAAAAGAGTAAGCTTGCAAAACTATGCTGTAATAGCAGTATTGGTTAAAATAGTTAAAATATAGGTAGGCGAGATTTTTGGAAAGGAGGTACAAGTAGTTCGAGTTTTGGGAAAATCAAATCCTTACCTGGTGTTCTTGTTCATACAGTCTTCCTACTATCTTCCTATCCATAAGGTCTTGGTCGACTAATGGGTTATGGCACTTCTAAATTCTATATTCTGGGTAAACCTATTAATGTCAGTCAATTACCTTGTTAATAGATCACAAGGACCACGGAATGCTGGGTTGGGAGACATGCTATCCAACTTACAGAACTTACACTAGTATTGGTTTTGGATCTTAGGGTCATACAGGACAGTCCCTATCCTCTATAGTATCCTAAACTTGTAATCACGTATGAAATTATTTTACCGAGAATTATGCCTCGCCCATACACTCTGGCTGCAGCAAACCCTTGGTTCCGTGATTCAGGTGTGATAAGCCATCAGGTGCTCTACCTTATATTGACGCAAGGATATCTAAGATCTAAAGAGGTCAACGAGGACATAGTTTTAGCAATGTTCCATAAACTACAATTCTTCGAATTGATTTCAATTCTGTGGGTTGTGCATCGCCAGTGCGCTGCTGGCTGGCCATCGTAGTCGTTGAAACTACTCCAACTATATTCCTAGAACTTCGAGGAGTTGCTAGGGGTTCAAACTAATTGGCTATGATAGAAAGTGTAAAAATTTGTCTACAAGTCTCAATCCTTAAAGTAAAAGGTTGACCGGGGGAAAATTAACTGAAGACAATGAAAACAAGAACATCCTTACATTTATTTCATATATATTTCAATTGGCTGAGGGAAAAATTTAAATCAAAACTGACTTGAGATTCATATATGAATAAAAGGATCAGAAATTACAAACTAATTCTTTACAGCAAATAGAATTTTAAAACATGCAATTCTAACTTATGATATAAGATTTATATCTAATTAAGAAAATTGAACAGTTTATCAAAATTAATGCCTTAATTCTAGGCAAGCCTATCATACCAAGCGAATAGTATATCCACATTGAATCACATTGTCCAATCCAAAGTAATAGTGTACCTATAGGGATCTAGCAAGTTATCTAAATTGCATGGCCTATCTAATAACCTTAACTATCCAACGGTCAATTTGAACAAGGGAGTCCTAGTCCTAGTTATTTCTCCTAAATTATTTTAATCCTAATTGTGAATGAGCATTTCCTGGTCGCAGGCTCGCAGCAGTACGACTAATATGGTACTACCGCGAGTTCGCATAATTTGCGAAGACTGACCTGCATGGGCCACCACAAAAACTTGTCACGATCCGCACCCGCTTTTCGGATATGAGACATGTCCAAGCCAGTCTACGCCGCAGAGTCGACGGTAGAACGCTGTCACGGCCATGATGCTCAAAATCATAAAATAATACATTTATTGCTCATTCACATTTCTAGATTTATTACAACAATTACAAGATTTACATTTAAAGAAAAATACAAAGTTTTACAATTAATGAAACTGATATAACTTTTATCTAATTTCTAGGTTTCTGTCCGCAAGTACACCCGTATCTCCCAAGCTAAGTGAAGCCACAGCTAAACCTGAAAATTGTTGGTTTTCAGTTAGGAATGGAACAAGTACACAAACCGACGACAATACGAAAACACAATAGAATTAACAAGACATGGAAATAACATATGAGATATAAAAAAAAACTGGAAAGTACAGATGACATGGCACGGTGGAGATGAAAAGGAAAAATAAATAAAAGACATTTACCTAGGTGGTGTGAAATATCCGTTTCGACATGTGAACGGCTAGGAGGTAAATCCGGCACCCTGCACGTGTCGTGTGCAGCTGCTATTCTCCACGAAAGACACGGGGGATAGTTCTGGGTAGTCCACATGTCTACTAAGATATTTCTCCTCCCGACTACTCCGTGTGAAGAGCGTGTCAACAAGCAACAAGATATATGTATAAACATGAAATGAAAAGACTACTATGAATCGAAAGCAATCAGAAAGTGCACTTGCCTGAGGTCCTTAGCTGGTGAAACCAATAATAATATACCACTCAATGAGCCACAATCAGTCAACACATGCAGAAGTCTCCAGATGCTGAAATAAACATTACCAACGTTCTTAGAATAGTCAAATTAGCTAGGATTTTTTGTCCTTAAGTCCATTCTGGGCACAGGGGCGAAACAGTAATTTTGGGCAAAAATGATGTCCGTCGTTGGACCCGCTTTGCACCGAAAAGCGTGCCAGAGTTAATGGTCTCTAAAGTCGTCAAACTACATGTCTACGGATCCGGTTTGATGATACGAACCCAACGGTATCTCCAATTTTGTATTCCGAGGGGCCGTGCACAAAATCGTCCGTTGAGTGGGGCCGTGGGACCCGCAAAACAACGTACGATTCAACTGTCTCAGAATTGGACCAAACTTGGCATACAGGACCAAAAAAATGATACGGTCCTGCTGGCGCAAGTTTTGTCTCGACCTGACGAGCGCACACAAAGTTATGACTGAATTTGTATTGCACAAATACGGGGCGATTTCGACGAATACGTATCAAATTCGTCGCGCACAACGCGACCAATTTGAATTCCGTCAAAGCCCACACGACCACGAAGCCGTTACGCACCTTTCGATGCTTTCGGTTTGTGACCACGTCGCCCGGAATGGCGGGACGCACGTCGTGTGGATGGATTTTTCCTATTTTCTATATTTTGAAAACAGACTTTTGTTGAACTTTGAAAGTTGATTTCTTTGCACATAGTTTATAAAATTCGAAACTACAAATTAGGTTATGAAGCCCTATATGTTGTCTTCAAGTGTCTTTAATTAGTTTTCTTAACCTGTCGTTGATTTGACGATGATTCGCCTCCCAACAAGGGTGTTTGGACCGACTTACGTCCTGTTTTGGACAGGTTTTTCGATGAAGTTTTCATCGATTTTCTGGATGGGGTGCTTGTCTATCACAAAACCTATCTACTGGGATCAAAACGTGGTTACATTGGCTTTCTAAAACAACTTACAGATTGAAAAACGATCTATCATAGACGGAGATACGTACCTATGAAATCGACTCCCCGGTATACTGCTGCTGCGGCTGTCTCTTCCTTGTGCACGCAGCTTGCACGCGCGCGGCCGTCCGCCGCCGGCCGGCGGTGGCTGCGGTGCCTCACGGCCACCTGGGTGGCGCGCCTGGGCCTAGGGTCGGGGCGAGGAGTTTAGGGTTTGGGTTTTGGTGTCTCCCTCTGTATATATATATCGAGTATGCTGTGTTAACAGAACGGTTAGCCGAGAGTAATCGGGTTGGTCCCTTGTGTTGGGCCTGTGGCATTGACGAGCTGCGCTCGGGATTGCTCATGTGGGGATTGCTTAGTGCTGTTGGGGAGCTGGGTTAGCCCAGGCCTGCTACTGTTTCTCTTTTTCTTTCTTTTTATTTATTTTATATATAACATATATATTTATATTTATATTTCTATATATATACACACTTACATATATACAATTTTATATATATATATATATATATATATATATATATATATATATATATATATATATATATATATATATATATATATATATATATATATATATACACATTCCTTTATATATCTATATATATAATCACTTACGTATATATATGCATATATACACATATAATATTGATATATATATATACACAAAAATATATAATAATAACAATATAATAAGAATAATATAATAATAACAATAATGATAATAATAATAAGAATAATATAATAATAACAATAACGAAAATCAATAAACTAATAATGGTGGATATACTCTTTATGCACAGTCTAAAAATCACCCTTTAAGTAAAATGAATTAATAATAAAAACATTTTAAAATTTTTGGGAAGGGGAGCTACACCAAGGGAGGCTCCAGGCCGGATACTAAGCACCATGTCGCCAAATTCACGGCCTGATCCCAGGTTAACGGGATTGTTGATGGAAAATTATTTAGATGAATATTCAGGGGTTGTTCTCCAATATCTGGCCAGCATTGATGTCCATCCTGAGACCTATATTACAGAGTAGGCCTTTTGAGATCAGTAACAGGTACATGCTTCACGCCTTGAAGCGTCAGAGACTTGCCAGAAGTCAGCTTCAATACCACTGTCCCAATCCTGAGCACTTCAGCTTGTGCCTGGTTTGCCACCATAACCACTTCAGAACTAGGTGTATAGGTGGTAAACCACTCCTTGTTGGAGCAGATATGGCAGGTGGCTCCAGTGTCTACCCACCAGTCAGAGTCAGTCCCGACCGCATCAACCTGCGCAATCATAGCAACAACATCAGTTATCATAGATACCTTATTAGGCCCTCCTTGCTCTCGCTGCTTGGTCTTTGCTTTGCATTCATTCTTGAAGTTGCCCTTCTTGCCACACTTGAAACAAGCCAAATGTGACTTTGGCTTCTTTTGCTTGAACGAAGTTCCCTTGACTTTCAGATTGTCAGGGTCCTTCTTCTTACTGTGGAAAGCCGCCTGCTTTTCCCTTGGTTCTTTGGTATAAACCAGATTGGCGTTAGCCAATTGCTTGGACAGTTCGTCCACCTTCAGTTGAGTCCGCATCTGGTCCTCAACAAAGATTTCCTGTAAGAGATCTTCAAGGCTGATCTCAAGCTTCTTCCTATACATGTTTGCATAGAACTTACTCCACCCAGCGGGGAGCTTTGAGACAATCTCTCCAACAACAAACTTGTCGGAAAGGGGCATCGCCTCGTCTTCCAACTTCTATCGCAGCTACAGAAATTCCTTCACCTGCGGCAGCATGGACTTCTCGTCCTCAAAGAGCCATTTGTGATATTTTTCAACCACAAATATCTTGCTTCTGTTTTTGTCTTCTTCGTACAGTTTCTCCTGAGAATCCTATATGTCTCTGGCAATAGTTTTCTTACTATAGAATTTTGCTAGGGAATCATCCATAGCATTCAGGATAAGCAGCCTGTAAATGCTATTTTTCCTTCTCCACTTGGCCTGAAGTTTAGTAGCCGCGATGATAACGGCAGCAAACCCAACATCTGGAACAGTAGGTTCCTCTTCAAGAAGCACGTGATCAACGTCTCTGAGTTGAAGAGTGAGATAAACCTTCCTCTTCCAGACTTGATAATGCTCTCCATCAAACTTTTCTAACTTACAGAAGTCAGTATTGAGGAGTGAAGCATTAAAGTTTTCTATCGTAGTATTATGGCTTTGAGATTGTTAGTGCCGGGGCACAATTTTTCGATGGAAAACTGAGAAGATGAAACAATTGTAAGAACAATGTTTCAACGCAACACTTCTAGGAAGGTTGCGCAAATCTAAGAAGATCTCGTTACAGCAGCCTATGATATTACGAGAATCTAAGAAGATTTCGTAATCCACATCAGCGAAGAAGATGACTGGCGATAGATGGAAAAATTCCTGCTGGGGTGAATGATCACCTTTGCTCAAAGCTATATTCGCCTCACACGAATAGCTTTCAGGAACCAGCAAGTTCGTCGAAGAACTTTGGAACACTTTTGCTCTTCTGACTCCTCGGATCGAACACGGACTCCCGTGCAAAAGTAACGTTGGTGCAAAGCTTCTCTTCTCTCTTACAGCCTCTGTTTACTTGTGTTAAGAAACACTTGTAAACTTTCGTAACTCTCTGAATATGTTCTGTATTTTTGCCTGTGAGAGAGAAGAGACCTATTATAGGCCCGAGTAGCAACTGTCCGGTTAGCACAACATTCAGGACGTGGTAATAACTACTCCGAACGTGCAGTAACTGCTCAGATCATGCAAGTACAAAGTGTGCCAACAAAACGGCACATTACGCCTCATGAGCCCATGAGCCCGAGTCCGAGTCCGAGTCGCTAACCCCCTACGGGGCTTAGCTCCCATGTAAATAAATTTTCCAAGAGAAAAAAGCATGAATGATTTCAATTGTTTATTTAGCTTTTTTTCATTAGAAAAATAACCCCACATGGCACACCCATATGCACCTCCACACCACATGTGCATCTCTAAACTAGCATAGCTAATATATGGAGATACAACTCCTTTGGCCTAGCCGATGTGGGACTAAAGTTTCTAATACAAAGGCCAAAACCCAACACATCCCGTCGGTACTTGAACACATTTTCAAACATGAAAGAGAATAGGACGCGGCTATACGCACCCTATGACTTTCTAAACACACCCCATATAACTTTAAGTTAAAAATTAGATTAATGTTAAAAGACACATATACCCACAAGACCTTCCTAGCACACCCCACCAGCCTCTCCATATACCCACATGACCTTCCTATCACACCCCACCATCCTCCTTATTCTTCCTTCATTCATTTTCACCTTCTTCTCCAACCCAACCCAAAAACCCTAGAAAAACCCTACGTTGAAATAGTAAAGAAGGCATCATGGAGGAAGGAAGTCCACTTCAAAGACACAATGTACGTTCTTTCTCTACCTTATTTCTCGGTTTGAAGCACTGTACGAGTATCGTTCAACCCCCAAAAAAATTCTACGATACGCACGACCAACACAGGCCGAACTGACCACTGTACGTATAACCTATGTTGGCCGAATGTTACGTGTTCTGTTCGACTAGCTTTAGTCGAACAGAACTATCATGTTCGATCGTAGTAAGTCGAACGTATATAGGACTGTTCGACCTATAAGGGTCGAACAGAAGAGTTTTGTCTGACTAGTTGTGGTCGAACAGTGTATTTTTTATTTTATTTTTTGTTCAACTTATTAAGGTGTAGGTCTTTTTCTTTACAGGAAAATACTCCAAATGACACTAAAATGAACAATGAAATGAGCATTGTTAACTATCCCATGTATAAACAAGTTGATTTCTTAGAAGAATTTCGGATGGATGAGATATTTCATAATCGTGAATCGTTGGTGAGTTGGGCACATACAGTAGGAAAATATCATAATATGGTCGTTTTGGTTAAACGATCGGATAGCGGGGATGGTGGAAGGCAAGCTCGAATAATTTTGGGTTATGAGCGCGGTGGTAAATATCGACCTCCTAAGGCAAAAGTTGTTCAAGCAAATTCGGCGAACATTAACAAGAAGCCAAGACAGGAAAAGCTTAAGGGCATGAAGAAATGTGACTGTCCATTTCAATTGAAAGTAGTGCAATTCAATGACCTAGGACAATGGTCATTGACGGTTATATGTGGCTCACATAATCACCCAATGGGACATAATTTGGTTGGACACTCATATGCTGGTCGATTAACACTCGCTGAAAATCAACTTATCAAAGACTTGTCGAAGAACAATACAAGGCCCAAAGATATATTGAGCACGTTGAAGGAATCTTTTAGTTAGAATGAGTCGACATTGAAGATAATTTATAATGCTCGACAAAAGCATAGAGTTGTCGAACATGGAGGCCTATTTCAAATGTAATACTTGTTGGAAAAGTTGGACTCAGAAAAGTACTACTATCTGGATAGGAGATATGAGCAAACCGATAAGGTGAAGGATCTTTTTTATGCTTACCCGACTAGTGTGGATTTGTTGCGTGCTTTCCCAATATTTTATTGATAGATTGTACCTACAAGACTAACAGGTATAGGATGCCACTTTTGGAAGTGGTAGGGGTCACATCCACAAATATTATATTTTATATGGCATGTGTTTATATGGAGGCCAAGCGGGAGGACAATTATATATGGGCACTTAGTATGCTTATTGTCACGACCCGTACCCATTTTTTGGACGCGAGAGCGTGAGCAAGCCAGCTACGTATCAAACGGACTCCAGTCCGACTCGAATACGTGAACGCTGTCAAGAGCATTGTAAACTGTCAAATCATGGCAAAACATTCTATATCTCAAATCCACAATAAGTGAACGAAACATGAATGAATACTATGGATCGTGGTCTGCAGTCCACTAGCATATATGTCGGATAAGACTCTAAGAAAGTAATAAGAGTCTAAAAACTGAATCAATAAGTAGGATATCTCATGATAAGGAATGTAAAGCACGAAAGGATAATAAACGTGATAACGATACCTGAATCCCGCAAGCGATATCGTAATCATCTGAAACCCACGCGTGTCATAAACCTCCACCATCCAGAACTGCTAAATAATTTCTTGCAATCGCTAAACCTGAAGAAATTATCAGGTCCTCAGGGGACATAGCAAGATACATATAAACATTACTATCTAGTAGTTTAATCATGCATGAGAATATAAACATGATATAAACAAGGAATGAGACTTAACATGGTAAGAGACTGTGACCAAAACTGCTAACAAGTGACTAACGACAAGTGGCTACTAACTAGTGACTATGAACTGGAATACAAGAACAACTACATGTAACTGAACTGCTAGATGAACAAGTGAACACGAGATCAATGGAATACCAAAACCTCGCCCCGAGTGGACTCGCAGGTTTGAACTAATCACTAACCCTCGTCCCGAGTGCGGACTCTCTGGTTAGTTCAAGGCAAGGCACCTTCGTCCCGAGTGCGGACTCTCTGGTGCAAATAAATAAGTCAATATCCTCGTCCCGAGTGTGGACTCACGGATGTAAACTGATCAAGACAAACACCCTCGTCCCGAGTGTGGACTCACGGATGTAAACTGATCAAGACAAACACCCTCGTCCCGAGTGTGGACTCTCTGTTGCAAATGGTCAACCCTCGTCCCGAGTGTGGACTCTCTGGTTGAGAAAACGATAACAAGGATTTAGCAGTTCAACTACACGTACTCGTTCTATGACACGACTCAAGCAAGGTACTGGTGAGACAAGGTACAACTCATGTCAAGACACATATAAGGACCACTCTAACATGAACTATGTTGTGAACAAGTCCAGTATAACTACCTATCAAGTCACGAAAGGTGATATACAAACAAGCCAGTCAATTGGTGAACATGGTATAAAGAATATATAAATCAAATCGACTAAAGAACTAAAATAATAACATGATAAAACAGATCTATAAACATGCAAAAAACTGTAGAGGGAGGCAAGGTAACTTGTCTGGTGGTAGCACGAAGAACCAACAATAAACTATCAACTAGTAAGCCAAATAAGTCCAAATCTCACAACTGTCTCCGAAAGCTGAAAAAGACATTGCCAATATTCTTAGAATAGTCAAATTAGCTAGGATTGCCTGTCTTTAAGTCCAATTCTAGACACAGGGGTAAAACGGTAATTTCGGATCAAAACGGTGTCCGCCGTTGGACCCGCTTTGTACCGAAAAATGTGCCAGGATCAATGGTCTCTAAAGTCATCAAACTACATGTCTACGGATTCGTTTTGTGATACGAACCCAACGGTATGTCCAATTTTGGATTCCAGTGGGTCGTGCACAAAATCGCCCGTTGAATCGGATCGTCGGGCCCGCGAAACGGCGATCCGATCAACTATCTCAAAATTGGACCAAACTTGGCATACAGGACCAGATCAATGATACAGTCCTGTTGGCGCAAGTTTTGTCTCGATCGGACGAACGTGCACAAAGTAATGAGAAATTTGCACAGAGATCGATACGGTGAATTTCGACGGATACGCATCAAATTCGTCGCGCACACGCAACCAATTTGAATTCCGTCAAAGCCCACACGTCCGCGAAGCCATTACGCACCTTTCGATGCTTTCGATTCGTGACCACGTCGCCCAGTTTGGCGGGATGCACGTGTATCGGGACAAATTCTAACTTTTAAACTATTTTTGTTGTGGGTTTTTCTTGATTTTGGAAATCAATTTTCTTTGTACATACACGATGAAACCAGGGACTACAAAAAGAGATTTGAAAAGCTATAAGTGATCTAAAATACTATTCAAATTATTTTACGAAATTACTGATGGGTTGACAGGAATCGATCTCCAAACAGAGCTACTTGGGACTGGTTTGAGACTGTTTTTGTCACAACCCGCACCCGCTTTTCGGACGCGAGCTCGTGAGCAAGCCAGCTACGCATCAAGCGGACTCCAGCCCGACTCAAATATGTAAACACTGTCAAGGCTATAGTATACTGCCAAATCATGGTAAAACAAATCTATATCTCAATCCATAATAAGAGTATAAAACATGAATGAACACTATGGGTCGTGGTCTGCAGCCCACTAGCATTAATGTCCAATAAGACTCCAAAGTATATAGCAAGAGTCCATAAAGCTGAATCAAGAAACATGATATCACATGATAAGGTATGAAAGCACGAGCGGATAATAAATGTAATACGATACCTGAATCCCGTAAACGTATCATCCCAACCGCCATCCGAAACTAATAGCTAACTCCATGCACTCACTAAACCTGAAGAG
Source organism: Iris pallida (assembly GCA_029216955.1). Taxonomy (NCBI): domain Eukaryota; kingdom Viridiplantae; phylum Streptophyta; class Magnoliopsida; order Asparagales; family Iridaceae; genus Iris; species Iris pallida. The sequence continues at coordinate 17,302,784 of JANAVB010000197.1, read as the reverse complement.
ATCATCAGGTCCTCAGGGGACATAGCAAGATACATAAAAACATGCCTATCTAGCAGTTTATCATGCAATAATAAAATACAGATATAAACAGACAAAGACCCAACAATACGAAACTATGACCAATCAACACGAAACCATGACCATACACGACTGGGAGAACCACCACGCATAATCGAACTGCTTGGAGGAGAAACAAGAGAAAACATGTCACGAGATTAATGGATACTCAAACCCTCGCCCCTAGTGTGGACTCGCAGGTTTGAAACAACTACTAACCCTCACCCCTAGTGTGGACTCGCAGGTTAGCTTCAAGGAATCACCCCCGTCCTTAGTGTGGACTCGCAGGTTAGCTTCACGAAATCAAGATACAAATAACTACTAACCCTCGCCCCTAGTGTGGACTCGCAGGTTAGCATCAAGAATCACCCTCGCCCCTAGTGTGGACTCGCAGGTGCGGAACAGATAACTACTAACCCTCGCCCCTAGTGTTGACTCACAGGTTAGCTTCAAGGAATTTAAGGTACAGCAGTTCCATTATGACTTATTCATCCTATGACACGATGCGACTCAATCCAAGTACAGGTGATGACACGACACGACCCAATCACGATACATGAGAGAACCAATCCAATATAAACTACAAAATTAACTATGAACAAGAACTATATCTATACGAGCATGCATAATATACAAATCTCATGTAAATAATCAACTAGTAAAACTATATAATAATAGAAATATGTATGTAAATAAACTGTAGAGGGAGGCAAGGTATCTTGCCTGGAATTTGCACACAGATCCAACAGAATATAGTCAACTACTAAGCCATAAAGTCCAAATCATCACAACTGTCTTCGAAAGCTAAAACAGATATTGCCAACATTCTCAGAATAGTCAAATTAGCTAGGATTGCCTATCCTTAAGTCCAATTCTAGACACAGGAGCAAAATGGTAATTTTGGGCCAAAATGGCGTCCGCCGTTGGACCCGCTTTGCACCGAAAAATGTGCCAGAGTCATTGGTCTCTAAAGTCGTCAAGCTACATATCTACGGATTCGTTTTGATGATGCGAACCCAATGGTATGTCCAATTGTGGATTATGGTGGGCTGTGCACAAAATCGCCTGTTGAATCGGATCGTGGGGCCCGCGAAACGGCAATCCGATCAACTGTCTCAGAATCAGACCAAACTTGGCATACAGGACCCAAAAAATGATACGGTCCTGATAGCGCAAGTTACATCTCGATCTGACGAACGTGCACAAAGTAATTGAGAAGTTTGCACAGAGGCCGATACGGTAAATTTTGACGGATACGCATCAAATTCGTTGCGCACACGCGATCGATTTGAATTCCGTCAAAGCCCACACATCCACGAAGCCATTATGCACCTTTCGATGCTTACGATTCGCGACCACGTCGCCCGAATTGGCGGACGCACGTCGTATCGAAGGTTTTTTTAGTTTTTAAAACAGGTTTTTGGTAAACTTGGGATCCGATTTCTCGGTGCGTAGTCGAAATCGACTTCTGCGAAATGGATTGTGGAGTCCTATATGTTTTCTATAACTGCCTTTAATTAGTTTTTCAAAATTCCTAATATACAGATCAAAAACGTCTTCCAAGTTGGGTCTTTGGGACGGGTTCATGTCCTATTTTTGGATAGATTTTTTCCTACTTTGACGTCGTGTTTTGACTCGATTTCTATTTAATTTAAATTGAATCTATCCAACTGGGTTGAAGGGCTATAGGTTAGGTTTATACCTGAAGAACTGGAACAAAAAATCATCAAGCGAGCGTTGAGCAATATCTTGTCGAAGTCGGATTCGAAGAGGCTGCTGTGCGCTCTTTGCGCTGTGCCTCCGACGCGCACGCGGCCGTGGCGGCTGGCCGGCTGCCGGCGATGCCAGGCCGGGCGCGCGCCGGTGATGCGGG